>LBNU01012628.1:106776-142384 GCA_014162995.1 Artemisia annua | reverse complement strand
TTACTGTTGTGATTCATGTTTCGATATGTTCTTTTAAACTTATTTAGATTTCCCTTACACTTAACTTTTGCAAAATACCTTTATATGTGATTAAGACGAAGTTAAAAACAAAATAAAGCATTTTTACAATCAAGTTAAAATCATGAATCTCAAACAATAACAATAGACATGCATACGGAAACAAATAAAACATAGAAACAAATAAAATAAACAAAATATACAAAGCAAACTAAACAAAATCAAACATGGATAGATATACTTGAGCGAAGCCCAAGTAGAGGTGAAATTGTTCATGCATCACAGAGAAATAATGTATCAAATGCCAACAGAGGCATGCCTACCAACTATTACAGACCAAATGTTTAAAAAAAATTGTTCAAATACACCAGAGATGACAAAACAAATCACTGAGGAGGCTGGGGACCACGGTACTCATAGCCGGGCGGGAGATGGCCAAAATACCCGTAAGGCGGGTAGTCGGCCTCTCGACTGGGGAAGGGGTCGATCTGAAGGTGGGGCTCGAGCTGATCACGTGTAGAGAGATGCTGCATCTGCCGGATAGTGTGATCGTACATCCAGTCGAACCGTTGATCGGTGGTGGCTCTCCAGCTGTCCACCTGCCCCATCCAGGCTCCTTAGTGAGCCTGCCAGTCTCCCCGACTCATGTTCCGATAATAATCATTACGAGCTAGGGTTTAACCCTTAAGTTCTCCACCAAGTTTTTTTCTTAAAACAATAAAATTCGTCCTATATATATAGAAAATACGGGCTGACGGCGTCAGCCCAAGGTGTGACGCCGTCACGCCGACGATTAGGGTTTTGTGATGGCCTTCTTGACGTCGTCACGCCGCCTTGTTCCAGATCTGACGGCCTTCCCTGACGCCGTCACCAGACTAGGCCAAAAACTCTCTAGCCCGTTATGAGTAACTTCCAATTTCTTCACTTCATTTGTTCCTGACATCGTCACGTTGAAGTTTGTGACGCCGTCACCTTCTGTGCACTTTAGGGTCTTTTGAGATTTTGTTGTTTTCCGCACTTTTTCACTCCAAAAATGCCCGAAAATGCTTCTTTTGTGATTTTCTCCTCAAAAGTACCTAAAATGAGAAAAGAAACGACTTTGGGTGAAATCCGATCCAATAATATACGAATTAGGACTCAAACAGACCCCTGAAAACGTAACATTTTTCGTCTCATCAGGGACCATCTGTGAAAATGTGAAAACTTCTCGAATACGCTCTTTTTTTGGGTTTATTGGGTGAAGAGCCAAAAAAACCCAACCCAATACACCCGTCCCAACAAAACCCGAGCAACTAAACCCCCAAATGTATCATCTATACTGTAGGAACCACCGTCATTCCACATTGTGACTAACACCGTTGATCCAAGTCGTTCATATAATGGAAAGGAGCATTTTTGTTACAACATTTAAGGATATACAACCAGAGGAAGAAGGAGAAGTGTTGTTGTGGATTCACACAAACGGGAGATTTGAATTGACCCCACTAAGGTATGAAGGTGGATCCATTATTAATGTTAGTGCTTTTAATTAGCTATGATAGGGATATCTTTAGTTCAACCCTAGATAATATATTATCAGAGATTAACGAACCAAAATGGGCGGTGTTTTTCACTGATCCAAATAAATCCATAGAAAATGGTTTGCAATTGATTTATAGGGACCAGGATGTTCTTAAGCTATAGGAGTTTGCGGAAACACATGAGTCTGTTGCGGAAACACATGAGTCAGTTGACATCTTTGTTATTCATAGTCCCCAATTGTTAGCAGAATTTTACTTGGTAAACATTGGTTTTGAGGTTGTGGGTTGGGTAGAGGAAGATGCTAACTTTAGAATGTCAAGCGGAAGACCTTTTAGGACTCGACTAAAATGGAAGGGGATAGATAACAACAAAATGCAGGCGATTGTACCCATAATACAATCAGGGCCAGGTGGTGTTGACATCAAAGAGGATGAAGGTGTTTATCATGACAAAAGGATTAATAATAAGGGAAAGGGTCCAGGAAGAAGACGATTTGCAACATCAAAAGGGCAAGGAAGTTGTAAAAAATTATAAACGAGGTTTTGATGTGAAGGGGAAGGCTATAATGGTTGAGTTTCCTGGTTTAGATGGAGAAAACAAAGCTGATGGTTATGGTGTTGAAAAGAGGTCAGGTGGTGCTGTTGATATTGTGCCTAGTGGTGTTAACAAATGTTTTAGAATCAATGAACATAATACCAGCTGCGTACTTGCCCTTTGTACCAACAAGCCATCCTAGGTAAGATTACATCATTTAAAGGTTCATCAGGTGAAGGTTGTTCAATGAATGCCGCATCAACTTCCACATTTTAGTTAGGTAATTATCAGTATAACCTTGTATCAAACCTTATATCAGACAATGTTTTAAGTCATTTTCATGTTGTAATGTTGTATCAGACAATGTATCCACATTTGACTACTTTAAGTCAATTTAATGTTGTACAAAACAATGTTTTTCCAGTTGACTACTATAAGTCAACTTGCTAATGGTTGGTTATGTTACAATATGTGTTTATCTGTCTTACATATTTGTGTCCATATTAGATATTGGTTGACCTTTACAAAGTCAAAGAACCCAAATGGTAAATGTGATGTTATAATGACCACAATCGATCACACCTTTGTATCAGCAAAATCAAACACAGTTGCAGTTTAACATTTGATGAACCTGTGTTCTAAACATACCCAGTAATTGTAAAAAGGTAACATGTGTTCAAATTGGAAATGCTTTACAATTTGTTACTTAGACATCTAATAGTCAAACTGCCAAATTGACTTGTAATAGTCAAACTAACAATTAAACAACACGAATCAAATTTTGATTGCCAAACACTATGATTTAGTAAAAACCAAAATCTTTATTCATCGGTTTCATGTTGACAACCAGTACAAACTTCCCTACCGTCTAAACATTCACTTAGCTAGACCCACAACTTTCCCTATCAGCATTTTCCTTCATTTCCTTCCTCTCCTTTAGATATTTAAACAGAACTTCAAGTTTTGTAATCCTTGTTTCCAAATCATCATACTTTGGTAATACATTGCAGGCAGCATCTTCCTTCTCCTTCTTAACACCCAATCGGTCTTCATTGGAGCAATCCTCTTTTTTCAACCCATTGTACAACGACTTATCCTTATCGTTTTGTGCCATTCTTGGATATTTGTCTTGATTGAATGAATGTTGCTTCTACTTTAGGGTTTTACTAAAGGTGAATGTCGGGTTATACTTAACCATATGCGAGTTACAAATGTTGTTGGACTATTATACCCTTGAAAATAAAACTCAAAATTCGCGTTGACCTCACCATTTCAGGTCAAAGGACGCATTCGGCCTCAAAATCCATACTTTTGGACGCACGACGACGATTTTTCAAACTTAAGGGGCCATGCGATGATTTTGGACAAGTTTAGGGACCAACAATGTATTTTTGTCTTTAATAAATGATAAAGGACCAACAATGCATACAACTACCATATTAGCCTTTGCACAATAAGATAACATTACCATATTACGCTATTATTTTCTGGACTTACATCATTACGAAGTATTACGGAAGAAATACAAGACAAATACCTCTTTGTATACTACACACAGAATAAGTGCCTAATACAAAACCCATTATTGTTGTGATACTATTACGAAGCATATAAATATCCAAATATTGGAAAAGTTTTATGCAAATATTTAAGCCACAGAATTATGCAAATATTTAACACACAAAATAAAGATCCATTGATATTATATAAATATATTCATAAAGATTACAAAAGATGATTTGTAATCAATGAGTATGGATCGTAAATTCTCTTTGTTTGTGTCGTTATTTGCTCCTCCCATGTTGCTATTTTCTTGTTCCGTCTCTCTACTGATTCGATCAAGTCTTGTATAACATCTTTCCGGCTGTTTGTTGCTTCGACCAAGTATAGCATTTTCATCTCTTTTTATCAATTTGCCACACTGCTTAATCAAAGGCACTTCTATGACATTCTCGCATGGACTGAGGGTCGTGGCCCTCCCAAAAATCCGCATCGTAATATAGTTTTGCTCTATATTTTAAGGATAAAAGGAAAATTTTCAACGTGTAGCCCTCCAAAAAAAAAATAATAATAATAAAATAAAATAAAATAAAGGAAAGAACGTAATTATCTCTATTTAATTGCTCCACATCTAAGAATTTGCATACTTTTCAAAACAAAAACTACATTTAAGATTACAGTTTTCTATCTAATAATCGGATTTATCTTGATGTTCTAACTCTTTATAACATTTTTTTTAATGTATGTGTCTATCTTTTTTATTTCAAGTATAATCAATGATTGACCCTAGCTTGTTCATTCTATTTATGATTCGAGCTTATGCGATAATATTTGGTGATATACTTATATCTATCAAACAACTTAGCATCTGACTTCAAATTCTCACAATGGTTTATACAAGCATAACATATGAAATGCAACAGTGATCTTATGAATATTTAAACTAGCTACCAATTGCCTTTATCAAATAACAACTATTGTACTAAATTTTGATTAATAATCTCATTAACTAAGTTTTGTTGGTTGAATAATTGTATAATATGAACTTTATTGTTATATATTATCACTTCACATATAAACTATATGTGAAAGCTAAAGACACGCAACATGGTTATTCAAAAGACACGATGTACGCAACATACTTTTAAAATTACCATTGTACGCAATTTACTTTCAAATTTGGTGCAATGTACGTAATATGACTTGAAACCAGCAGGTTACTACGTTTCAAACTTTGAAAACTGACAGGATTGGTCCCTGCGGCTTGCGTTGACTTTCACCGGTCATCCCTTGACTTTTTTATCACTTAGAAAAGTTATAGTAATGGTCCTTATGGTCCATGTGGCTTCCATTTTTGTCCTTATGGTCACTTAGAAAACTTTTATTTTTTTTTTTAAATTTTATTAAAAAAAATGATAATAAAATTTAAAAAAAAATGTTAATTTTAATTTTAAATCACGATTTTGACCCCTTTCTAGTCCGAATCATAAAAAATGTAAAACACGAAAGTTGTCCGAAATGATGTTTACCTTCAAGACTCGCAATATTTTAACTTGAAAATGCAAAACAAGTATTGTTTACTACCAAAACTTAAGTAGTTTCAACCAAATTCATAACTTATAAACTTATAAACGCTTGTAAATTTTATAACTTGTATAAATCATCAAACTTATTTGAAAAAACGGAGAAAACGGATAAAAACGTTTAAAATGGATAAAAACGTATGAAAACGTGAAAGACCGGATTGGCCAAGACCGAGGTCGAAATAGCAAAAAACCAAGACCAAGGACCGGATTGGCCAAGACCGTCTATGCATCGGTCAAAGTCCGGATTGGCCAAGACCGAGGTCGAAATAGCAAAAAACCAAGACCAAGGACCGGACCGAATGTGGTCGGTCCGGTCCGGTCCTACGGTCGGTCCGGTCCAAGGAGGCAAAATGGTCAGTTTGTATCTTGAACCAGACCGGACCGGACTGAAATCAAAATAAGGAAAAACCCCGAACCGAGACCGGACCGCTGGTCCTTTGATTCGGTTGGTCTCGGTCGGTCCATCAGTCAGNGTCGGTCCGGTCAAGGAGACAAAATGGTCAGTTTGTATCTCGAACCAGACCGGACCGGACCGAGATCAAAATAAGGAAAAACCCCGAACCGAGACCGGACCGCTGGTCCTTTGGTTCGGTCGGTCTCGGTCGGTCCGTCAGTCGGTCCGGTCGGTTTGCTCAGCCCTAACTAGCTTCGTCTTAGTTAGCCCAAGAAGCTAATTAAGTTTGTTCCTCATTTCCAGCTTGTGACTAATTATTTTGTACCATAGTTTTAAAAAGCGCGTCTGAGGCGCACCTAGGTTCTAAGGCTCAAAAAAGCGCGACACCTTGGGCTTTAGAACCTTGAGCCTAGTCGCGCTTAGGAGAGGTGATAAATTTTGAAACATTTTTTTTTCTTTCGAATTTAATATTCTCGGCCTCATATATTAATGAAAGCTAACCTAAACACTACCAATAAACTAACTAAATCAAACAATTTGAGTGTTTGATTGTTCACTTCTAGTGTCTACACAGACGGACCCCTCCCTCTATTTTAATCATGAGATAGTGACATCTCATCATGCCATAAACATTGCTTGATATTTTGAGTTTGTATCCGAACTTTGTTAGATATATTAAGTATGTGCTATTTAAGTCATCATTAATATATAAATTTTTGCACAAACTACTAAAATTTTCTTCAATTCAATGTGCCTCACATTCATGAAGCCCGTACCTTGATCCGCGCCTTGCCTCAATGCTCCATAAACCCTTTGCGCCTTAGTGTGCTTTGTGCCTTTGAAAACATTCATTATATACATAATAAATATAATACCGAAGTCATCGTGTTATTTTGCGTGAATTTATTGTTTCATATCATGGTGTGATTGGAGAGAGGAGTGTTTTTTATGGTGTGATGGATTATGATATTAAAAAAATAAAGGTTGATGTGGTAGCACTTTACTCACGACACCACACGACGAGACCATATGTGGTGATGCTCTTAAGCCATTGAGAATAGGGGTGATCAACGATACGAAACCGGACTGGACTGGCCAAAACCGGACCGGACCAAGACCGAGCTAGACCAAAACTTTAGACCGAGGACCGGATCGAATATGTTTAGTCCGGTCCGGTCCGGTCATTCGGTCGGTCCGGTCCAAGAATGCATAATAGTCGGGTTTTACGTAAGGCTGGTCCGGACCAGACCAATACTGAAATAAGGAATAAATCTGGACCGAGATCAGACCGCTGGTCCTTCGGTTCGGTCAGTTTTCAATCGGTCCGGTCGGTCCTCTTGGTCTCGGTCGATCCTCTTGGTCTCGGTCGGTCCTCTTGGTATCGGTCGGTTTTGGTTATGTGATGCTCAATTCTTTGATGCTCAACCCTAATTGAGAAAGGCAAAAACTAATACCACCCGAAGTTTATCCGAAAATCAAAATTATACAACTTCGAGTCTTCAACTTATCTTTTTCCCTCCACTTGCTCTCAAATTCCTATCAACATCAATAATTTCATGAATCTCGATTTTGTTTTGGATGTTATCTCTAATTGACTATTTCTCACATAAATCGCACCCCTAATGTAATTGGTGTTGATTTAGTTATCCTCTAGCAACCGTCTTTTCAATTTTCAATCGAAAAAGTAAATTTTACTCGATCTACTTAGGTATACAATTTTTTTTGAATATATATTGTTTAATTTTGGATTGAATTACATGCATTTTTTGTTTCCCCTAATTATTTTGTTTGTGTTAGGTTCGATTCGTAATTCATTTTCAATTATTTAAATCCATGTATATGTGTTTTTGTGCTTGGCTAGTGTGATATTGTTCAATTAATGTTGATGTGTTTGGGACTTGATTTTAACATAGTCGAATTCAAGCTACTGGTTCCATGCCAAGTACAATCTTTGTGGCATATAATATTTTTATAAACTACCTGATGACAATGGCAATAACAGAGAAAAACAGGGAAAATGAAGAAGAACAAAATATGGAAGGAAATATTGTTGTATTTCTGTTATTGTGAAATGAGATGGTTACAAACAATTTAAAGAAAACTATTTACAGAATAAGTCCTTCTAATCTAGAAATGTCACTAATCAGTCCTTGTACTTTTACACTCCCCCTCAAGTGGAGAGGGTGGTGGTTCACACACTCCCAACTTGGATAGAAGTTTAGTCTGCTGCTCCACAGTCACAACTTCGGTAAACACATCCGCAAACTGAGATTTTGTGTTAACATAAGATGGATTGTGTTAGGAATACGATTTTTGTATAAGAAAGATTCGGTCACCCCAGATATGATTAAGCATTGTTTAGCTCGTAGAAGTTACATTAGTTAGTAATACGTAGTTTAGAATTAGATTAGTTCGCGGAAGAAGGACGGGTCTTTACCCACTGTATACCTGATCCGCAGCCCAAGTGGCACGCCCAGGTGGCAAAACCCATGTATATAAACCCCTCTCCATCCTTGGAGAGGGTAAGCCTTCTCATAATCTCATTTTCTTTTTTTTTTGGTTTTCTCTCTAAGGCTTCATCTCTTTCTCTCTCTACATTTCTTTCTTTTCTTTCTTATATGCAACGAACCAAAACCACAAGTATGAACGTGTTTGTGATGTTATCTAGTGTTCTACAATTGGTATCAAGAGCCATGGTTACATCCTAGGGATTTTAGGACTTGTGGTGTATGGTTTGTTTTGGTCTCTACTACTTTAGGAAGGTTTTACTCTTATTTGATCTTGTTCGTGGTATTTCTTGTGTTTTTCTTGTACTTCTTGGATTAGAGGGGTTAGATTCATCTAGTTTATCAGTTGGTTTGGCTAGATCTTACGTTTGTGAAGTGTACGAGTGATTTTGGACCTCTTTCTTGGCAGCGGTTTTCTCCTCGGTAAAAGTTTTCTTGGCAGCGGTTAGTTTGGGGGTTTCAGCGGTTAGTGTCAGCGGTTAGTACAATTTGTCAGCAAACATAACGCTGTACTGTGTACTATTTCAGCGGTTTGCTATCAGCGGTTAGTTTGAGTTTCAGCGGTTAAGTATTAGCGGTTAGTACATCTGGTCAGCGAACATAACGCTGTAATTTGTACTGTTTCAGCAGTTACCTTCCAGCGGTTACTCTGACAGCAGTTACTATTGCCAGCGGTTTAATAGTCAGCGGTTACTATTCTAGCGGTTAATATTCTAGCGGTTAGTATTATCAGTGGTTTGCTCTTTCAGTGGTTACCTGTCAGCGGTTACTGTATCAGCGGTTTTCTCATTTGTGGTTACCAGATTCTAGCGGTTTGATTTGGATTCTAGCGGTTTGACAAAGTTGTAGCTTGACCAAAGTTGACTTTTTACGTTAAAACTTCAAACGGCCATAACTTTTGAACCGTAACTCCGTTTTCAGCGAAATACCTGCCAAAACGACCGTAAGATCGAGGAGAATGACGCATTAAATGGTTTATCGATTCAGGCGAAGTTTCGAGGCCTAAAATCGCTCCGGAGTGAAGTTATTGAAGTTTTAAGGTTTCAGACCATAATTTCACCATTGCAACTAGCATCAACCAAACCTAATCACACTGATGGTTGATAACTCACTGATAGGTGATCAAGTTGTTGTGAGTTGACAATACGCTACAAGTTGAATAGTTCTGTGATTTTAGATTGGTTACGATTTGAGTTGTTACAACTTGTCCAATTACAATCTGACGTTGCGAGTTGATTCTTGCAATTTGACTAATTGTGATTTGACTTGGTGTGATTTGACTCGTTGTGACTAAGCTTAGATAACTTACTGTACCTTGCAAAGTTTATCATCTCACACTCTATCACTAAAGTACTAAACTTAGAATTGTAAAATCCCGTGCACGTTCACATCATGTCAAATTCTTCAGATTCTGTCATCTCTGACATACTTAAACTGTACGACATGATCGAGGAACATAAGATTTCCAACATAGAACAACAGACTACTGGTCTTGAATCTGAAACTACTAAAATGAAATCTTTGTGCTCTAATCCGCAAGAGACAGATGTTATTCAGCCACTTAAATTGCTTGATAATGCAAAGAATTGCAGCATAGAATGTTTTCAACAACTACATTCACACCTCTTAGTACTTTTAGAGGGAACGGGATTCAAGATGGGATTTGAACGTGCAGTTGCAACACTCTTTGGTCAAGATGTTCAGACTTTCACAAACACAATGATTCTTAACTTGGATCAACTACAACAACAACTTGAGCAAGGAGAATATTCGAAAATTGGATCCACGGCTGCCCTTTATGTACTCAACAAACAACTCCAAGTGTTCTTTGATTCAAAATTCACTCTGGAGTATGACCATTACAGTGAGATGACTAAAAGGTGCTTTGCTGATCACACGGCAATTGAGGTTGACACGTTCAGAGTTACACTCATCCAACTCATGGGTGATGTTAAGGCGTTCATTGAGGAAAGAGCACAACACAAACTTTTGGATGACGACAAAGTGAAGGGATCTCTGGTACAATCATGTGATGGTATTGACAATTCGGGTAAAGCTTCGGAAGTTGGGTCAGTTGTCACGATGTGCAAAGGATCAGAGACTGATAAGCTTGACACTACCAGTAGTTCAGAGATTCTAGTCACCCATGGCATGGATGCAGACTTTATACCGGTTAATGATCAAATGTTATGTGCTGAGGTACCTATAACTATTCGACAAAATGTGCTCTCTAATGAACGACAACATACTGAGGAAATCAAACTCAATTATGACACAAATTTGTTGGAAAAGACTGATAGCAATACCATGTCTAATTCAACAAATATGAGTCATAAAGGGGGAGAAAGCGATCAGGATGCTGAACGTGATGACTTGTTAAGTTATGTGTTTACGGCTGATGTTTTTAAATCAAATGATATGGTTGATAAAGAAGTTTTTAATGAACTTTCAAAAAGATTTTTACAGCTTGAAAAACATTGTATTTCTCTTGAAATTGCAATGAAACAAAAGGAAGAAAATCTTCAGATTAACCAACCATGTAAAGATCCAAAACTTCTTGATTTCCGTGAATTCTTTATGATTAATGATTTGAAAGCTCAGCTAGAAACAAAGAACTTGACAATCAAAAACCTGAAAAACTGTATTACTGAGTTGTGTGATATGTGTAATGAAGTTAAAGCTAAACATGACTGCGCTGTTATTGAATTGGAACATAATGTGGCTAATTTACTTGCAAAAAATGAGACTTTGAAACATCAGTGTTATGAATTGTGTGAATCTATCAAAGATACTAAAACTAAGACTTTAGAACAGATAACCTTTTTGACTGCCAAAATTGATGATTTCAAAGCTCAACTTATGAATAAGGGTTTCACTATTACAACATTAAAAACGAGCTAAGAAAAGCAACAGGAAATAGTATGAACACTAGGTTTGCAAAACCATCAATCTTGGGGAAACCAGTTTTACAATCGAATAGAATCCAATCAGTTGTTAGACAACCAACTGCGTATAGATCTGAACGACCAAAATTTTCAAAGACACGATTTGCCTCCCAAGTTGATGAGGAACAAGTTTTGACAAAACCACTCACTCCGCATTATTTGCCTAAGATTATTGCTTCTAGTTCTGCTAAACCTCAACATGTAGCTACTCCTGCTCCCAGCTCCTCTAGGATTAGTTCGAAAACAGTGTTAAAACCTAGCCTTAAGGTTCAAAATACTTATGATATAAAGGACTTGTACAAGAACTATGATATTGAAAAGGCTAGGAAAAGGGCACTACTTCATAAGGATGGTATCTTAGGTTCACAACCGTGTATGATGCCTCCTAAGTTATTGAGGAACTTTGCAAAGGTTCAACCTGCGAAGTCTAGGATTTTTAGTAAGTCACTCACCATGCATGAGAAGCAAAGCAAATCTAAATCTTTTCCTAGGTGGTTACATACTGCTAAATCAGTAGAGACTACGAATAACATTAAGTCTTCCACTATGCATAAAAAGCTTAGTAATCCTAGACCTTGCCATAAGTGGATTCCAACTGGTAGAATTTTTAAGTGCGTTGGATTTAAGTGGATACCTACCGGAAAGGTGCTTACTAATGGCAATGCCATGGTTGAATGTGAAACCCCTAAGGGTTTGGATACTGTTGTCACTAACCCATATCTATGCAATCAAGTTTGTGATGTTAGTGCAGGTAGTCCTTACTCAGTTGCAGGTACATCAATCATTCACTACATGAGAAAACTCAAAGTCTGGAGGCCTAAAGCTATCATTTCTACAGCTTCAAGAGTTTTGGAATGTCGATGTTGATGCATGTGCATTATGACGTCTGAATACATTAGTTCAGGCCTCGTTCTTCAATGACTATGACGTTTGAACACAACGGTTCAAGCCTCGTTCTTCAAAGACTATGACGTCTGAATACATCAGTTCAGGCCTCGTTCTTCAAAACTATGACGTTTGAACACCGAAGTTCAAGCCTCGTTCTTCAATGTCATCATTATGGTGTCTGCTGACAACACTTCAGGCCCCGTTCATCAATGAAAAGAAAGGTGTACGATTCAGTGCGCCTTATCTTCAGAAGAAGATAAATCTTCTTGGTTTTGATCATCTTCAACAACATGCTTCATGCTTTCTCCATGTTCGTTCATCAAGTGGATCTACCTATCTTTGATCGAATTCTTATACACTTGGTCAATCAAAAATTACAACCTCGTTTGCAATTTTTGAGGGGGAGAAGGGTGAATAAAATACATGATTGATAGTATTTTTCATTCACTTGCTACTCGGGTGAATGAAATACTTGATTGATAGTATTTTTTATTCACTTGCTACTCAATCAAAAATGGCCAACTTTGTATGAAATTTTTGATTGTATGCTTATCCAGTTACGTTGTATGCAACTCAATCAAAAATGGCCAACTTCGTATGAAATTTTTGATTGTATGCTTATCCACTTACGTTGTATGCAATTTTTGGTTTTTGTGCGTATTCAATCAAAAATGGCAAACTTCGTGTGAATAAACTACATGATTGAGTGTATTTTTATTCACTTTCTACATGATGATTGATGCTTGAAGTATGGTCATTCGACTCTCCTCCGACACCTAATGCTTTCATTTACTAAGGATGACTGGGATTTTTATTTGATGAATACTTCCAAACCTCTACGAATGTTGATCATCTAGTTCCAAAAACTTTTTTTCCGGTTTATGTTGACTCAACTAGTTCACCTTCTTCAAGCTCCATTGATCAAGATGCACCATCTAGAAGTATTACTCAGACTACTCAAGTAACCCAATCTCCAGTTACTCCACAAGGTGTTGATGATGACTATCATGATATTAAAGTTGCACACATGAATAATGATCCGTTTCCTTACCTCTTACTTCACGGATTTTTGTTCCTTCCAATGTGCACTTTGTAAACCAACCGCAAGATCATAAAGGAAAATGTCGGCTAAGAATTTGGACATGGAATGTCATGTGATCACGGAGTTTATTTGGTATCCTTTATTTGAGATTGTAGTTAACTTTCACAAACGGCGTGATCTTATTTTATCTTGAAGTCGGGGTTGGTTGGATGCATGACTTTCAATGATAACTTGCTCGTGATTAAGATTTAAGTTGAAGACTTGGTTTATCTAGTTACCAGCAGTCGGGGTGGATGGTTGAAAACCTGGTTAACTATCACTTTAAGGAGTTACGTTGTAGTACTCAGTGTCACACGCTGATGACGTTGTGGATAATCGCAAGAGGTGTTAATGTATCATACGTTGATTAAGTATTGAATACTTAGGGATTTGCTTGGAGCATAAATTCTCTACACCGTTCTTCCAACATTAGTGCAAGCTTAAGTCACCAGAATGGGGAATTTTACTTCAAGTTCAAGTTAGATATATCGGGTTTACTTCATCAGTGTTCACTTCATGTAGTCGACTGAATATAAGGGTTGATAATGGTAGTCAGAGAGTTTTTCTGTAGCAGTTGATTCTCACAGGATACATCTAAGCACATGTTGTTCGTCTAACAAAATTTCATGTTATTGTGCAAAAATGTGTTGTTGATTCTGAGGTATTAAAACCAGCAAGGGAGTAAAGAGACATACATCTGAATGCATAAAGAGTACACATGATGAACTTAATACTTTGTCTTAATTGACGACTATGTCGGGAAGACAAATGTCATAACCGCAGAGACAATCAGTGTCTTAACTCATGGCGTTCGATGTATTATTCCAACTGCGTGGGGGAAGTGGTCTTTCGATACTTGTGGTATGTATTACTTCAGCTTTCAGTGGGAAGAAATATGTGAAAGACATTTGGAATGTGAGATGATATTGCCTATCGACATCTTCATTCGAGCTGATATGATTTAAGTCAAAGTGCTTCTGGTTAATGCTTCATGCACACATTGTTAAGCTGACTCCGATGAGTTCACAACCATCATGGAATGATTTGTAAGATAACTGGAATGCACTTGATGAAATAAAGATGTTGATATCTTGTTTCCCCTGAATAGACAATTGCTCAAAACCATAGAGAAATGTGTACATCGGGGATGCACAACAAGGTCATGTGATCGGGCTTAATCATTTATTTCGGATTGACAAGCATAAGAGATGATCCATGTTTTATCTTGTTACTTTGGTATTATTGTTGTTCTTCGGGTTTTTCGAGCTTCATATTATGAGACTTTTTGCATCACTTCAACTTCTTAGAGAAGTGGTCTCACAAAGATGATTGTCGGTTTGGGGGAAAGCTACCAAAGCTTCACTTTGAGGAGGACAAAATTCGATGATTTGTTAGTGCCCAGTGATTGACTCAGCTGTGAGAGTCTAGTGATTTGTTATCAACCTGTGCTTGGTGAATTGTTGTGCCTTGAGTCGTTTCGATTAGTCTGATTGTAATTTGACGTTGTGAGTTAAACATTTACAACTTGACTTATTATGATCGGATCCATTGTAACTTGACTCGTCGCGACTTGACACTTAGTGCTAATTGTGACTGATCCGAGATCTCACTCTAAGTTTAACTCGCGTATTACATCTTTTGGTTTCTTTTGTTGACTTTAGTAAAATCCCGGGAGAGAATCGATCTCTCGGTTTAAGTCACAAGAGTTGTAAAATCCCGTTTAAGATTACACCATGGCAACCACAAGTTCAGACAATTATTCGTAAGCCTCTAAAGATTTGGTGGTGAATATGTATGAGAAGTTGTCTACAAACTTCTACAATGGCTTCTGCACACATCAGTGTAGGACCCGCGTCTAAACTTTTGTCTTCTGAACCAACCAGTTCAATTATTGTACAATATTCCACTCCTGCATGTACCTTATGTACCATCTACCGATAAGGATTTGGAGATCATGGCTAATCAAGTGGTTGATGAATACTTTGAGCCGCCAATTGGTGATACACCGGTACCACCAGCCATCGCAGCTCATGTTCCAAACGATCCAAAATGGTTCATCTTTGTAACACCCCCAAAATTCGGGTCTAGCGGAAGCATACAAACATTGGGGTGCTACTAAATTGGTATCACAACACAAGGCACAAAGAATGGTTTTTATTTCATTAATATAAAATAAAAGTTGTCATGTAAGACATAAAGTTTACATGATATAAAATAGTGCGGAAATAGGCCCATAAAATAATTGAAGTAGTCCCAAATGTTCATCAGAGTCGCCTATGACCATGCCCTTTGCCAAGCGCCTTCAATTAGTGAGCTAACACCTTAAACCTGAGAATACACGCTAAAGGTCAGCTTACGCTGGTGAGTTCATAGAGTTTAAGTTACAAAAACAGTTTGGGACCTGAAAAGTTTTAGTGCTATGTGTGACCAGGGAGGCGTAGACATACATTCCATACTTTCACAATTCCATATCAATTACTATCATACTCATACTAGTTTACCACCTTTCGCGAAGGCGGAGGGTCAGGTGCGAGCGGGCCACATCTCGACGGTACACTAGCCAGGAACACTAACAGTAAGGAACCACCCATTACTGCCCCGAACTAGGCCGTAAGTAGAGTTTATTCCAAAGTAGGGTATCGCCCTAGCTTTAGGTCAACATCTACTATTGTCTACCCTTAACTAGTCCACACATGTAGCAAAACAATTTGCAGTAGCAGGTCCAAGTAAAACAGTTTGAGCTAGAAAGCTCTCATATAAACAGGCAAGCACATAATGCCTTCAAATACTTAATTCAAATACTTCGATAACTTACTCAATCAATCATCAATCAATCAATCAATCAATCGTTCAATCATTCAAACTTAATCAAATCGTTCACGTACTCAAGTGAGCAATCATTGCATTTAGTAAAAGAGCATGTATTCTCCCCCAAAATAGTTATGAAAACTTATTTAAAAGAAGGGGGCTATGAACTCACCTTAGCCACAGCAATGCAAGAATCACGACCGACACAACTTGGCATCTAGAGTTATTCACAACAATATTCCAAAGATGGGCACGACGGCACCAAGTAGTACGAACATGAGGGTACATCCTAGTACGCATACGATTACCTCAAAATATAGTTCGTACAATAATAAAGTCCATAAAAGACGATGTGTCAAAGTTTTCGTGGATTACTCGAATCATTACTTTATAAAAGTTAAGTATCAATGTTTTCGTAAGAAAGCGTTATGTTTCGTGTGGTGTGATAAGAAGACATAGACTCAAAATACAACTCATGCCAAAATGAGAAGACGTCAACATACAACTCACGCCAAAGAGAAATAAACTTCGACATTCAACTCACACTAAAGAAGAATAAACATCAACATAGTCGATAGATATTAAATAGAACCCAAGTTAATCGAAGAAAGTCTAGAAAAATGACGCTTACTAATTATTATAAAATAAGTCAATCGGTAAGTTTCGGTATTTACCCCGTAATCCCCAATAGTTTGGAAATATTTAATGAAGTTTTGGAAATATAATTTAAGTTTTATAAGAAAACTCAAATTAGTATATCACATGGTAAAAGTTTACAAGTCAAATAAACTATAAGTTTAGATTATTGTCGAGTTTTATATAATAAAGGTTTTTGAAATCAAAATATAAGTCGAGAGTTTTATAAATTTACGCATGACGCGTCCGTTTATAAACGTCTCCAAGTCGTTAGACTTAAATAAAACTCACTTTCCCCAAAGCAATATTTCTCGACAAGTTTATAATGAGAACAATGGATAATAATTATTAATCCCACTTATTAGTTGATTATTGTTAATTGAATATTTAGGTCTATTACGAGTCTAATATATTAAAGTCGTCCCGAGTTTAATATATTACATTCGTTTCTAGTCCAAAATGTCCAATTGTCCAATATATATAGTCCAAATGATTCGAGTCATAATCTGTTATTTATTTATTTTTTTATTTTTTTTTGTCCGTTAAGTATATGTTTAGTCCGTTACTTGTTATTAATCGTATCCAATGTATCAATCCCGTAATATCCGAAACTTACCAAATAGTACAAGTCAAAATCAAACAAATCCTCTAGTCATTTGTCTCAATATTTGTAAAGTATAAATACAAGTTATATATGATTTGACCAAATAAATAATACTTGTTTAATTAAACTAACACAAACTGATAATAAGGACATATTCATTTACGAAAATGCAAATATAATTTAAACACAAACATGGAAATGCAACGTTAACATATCTTGCAAAGATCAAATACGCCTCTCGAAAACTTGTTAACTCGAAACGAGCACAATGCTCTCGACACCTACGTGGTGTCTTAAGCCGAGACAAAGCAATTTACACGACCACCCTTGTGGTCTTGTGTTAACCGTAGCCAAGCAATCACCCTTCGTGGGTGATGATGGGCCGAGATACACAAACGAGCACACACATCCTTTGTGGTGTCTCGTTAGCCGAACAACAAAACAATAAACTCACCCTTCGTAGGTGATGTTATGCCAAGACTAAGCAAACAAACACAACCACTCTCGTGGTTTTGTATGTCTTTTACCAGGACTACAAACAAGTGAATACACTCTTTGTAAGTGCTGACCGAACCACAAGCAAAACAAACACTCCCTTGTATACAATCCGTGACCAGCAAGTATGTAACCCAAGTTCAACCCATATACAAAACAGATTGACTCAAAACCTTAGTTGGTTTATAACCTGACCCGGTAAAACAAAACACCACAACCTTCATTTTAATGGTTTTTACCACACAATCAGTTTCCAAAACATTTTTATATCCCTAGTTTAATCCATCTTTTAATCCACGAAAACATATAACATCACCAACAGGTTTATCAAACAATAAATAATAACGAGTTTCCAAGGTTACCAAGTCGAGAAAAGAAGAGATAGAGTCGAGATGAGGAGGCGGGGATGGTGTCTTCTTCGAGTACAACTCGAACCATCAACAACGAACAAACAGACCCTTGATCCTTCTCACGATAATGGCGTCAAAACAGCAACAAGGATGGCGGCGTCGACAACACAACTAACTCTCGATCTATACTAGACTTGGTCAAGAAGTTGAGTTAGGGGCGCGTGTGAAGGTTTCATAGTGCGAGATCTTTACCACGATTACACAACAACGATAGATGGTGGGAGTGGTGTATGATGGTGGATAGAGGTGGTGGTCAACAGCAGCACNAAGGATGGCGGCGTCGACAACACAACTAACTCTCGATCTATACTAGACTTGGTCAAGAAGTTGAGTTAGGGGCGCGTGTGAAGGTTTCATAGTGCGAGATCTTTACCACGATTACACAACAACGATAGATGGTGGGAGTGGTGTATGATGGTGGATAGAGGTGGTGGTCAACAGCAGCACAGGGTGGCCAAAGAAAATGGCAGCGGCGGCTGCTTATTTGGGGAGGAGAGGGACTAGGGTTTCATTAAAATGAAAAGGAGGAGTTATAAGTGTGAATTTATAGGGGAAACATAAGGAACCCCAAGGACCAATATTGTAACCCTAGAAGGATGAGGGAAGATGGTGTAATTTCTTCACAAGGACCATTCACGCAATTTATGATATCTTTCTTGAAATGGGGCTCGGGGCTCATTTATGCGAGTTAACGAGGGATTCATGACACGGGAATCGCACCAATGCGCTCAAAATAATATTTCTGATAAAAATGATTATAAATACGTCTAGTTTCTCACGAATAATACCAAACTCAAAATAAATTATCTTTTCTCCAAATATAACTTGGGAGGAATTTTGCGGGTTGTCACAATCTTGTCCTGTTTCTATGGCTCAAGACGCTACATCAGCAAGTCATTCATCAACATCATCATACTTTCAATCTCCTTCCGTACATCAAGGCACTGCAGTCGACGATTCTTTTGAAGTAAATCCATCTGCTCCACCTGGTGTTGCTCTGTTCTAAAACACATTTACTCATGAATCTTCATCTAAAGGCTTCTTCTTCATGAGATCTTAACACAAGCACATCAGTTTCCTACCCACAACCACCTGATCTTCACTATAATGGGAATCCTTCTCAACCGGTGCCCACACAAAGTGATCTAACACACATGCCTTGTGGTGCTTTCATAATTCCATACTATCCAAAGTCGAGCCTAAAGATTTTAAGATTGTCTTATTAGACGAATGTTGGTTTAATACAAGAAGAAAGACATGAATTCTATCAACTTTAAGTATAGGAATTGGCACCATCTCCAGACTGTGCAATCTGATGAGCATGATGACGTTTTGAACACAAGGCAAAGGTTGCTGCTAAGGTTATCATCAAGAGAAAGGCATTGATTTTGAGGAATCGTTCACTCAGAGTGTGTTTATCAAAGTTATCAGAATGTTTCTAGCCAATGCTGCAAGTCAGAACTGGACGGTCAATCAAATGGGGCCCTTTATGGCCTAAAGCAGGAGCCTTGAGCATGGTTCGATATACTGTCAATGGTTCTCCTGGCAAATGGACTCTCCAGTGGTGTGGTGGAACTTCACTTCACAAGGACAGAGTTTCAGCTGGCAGATTTCTTCACTAAGGCACTTCCTGGAGAACGGTTTCGATTTATTCTCCAGCAACTTGGTTTGGAAAGTCTCATGCCAGTATCACTCAAAAGTCTTCAGAAGATAATGAGGAGTAACTGATTCACTTCACATATCCTTATATATATATGTATAATATAAAAAAAAACACGTTATCATGTTTTTACTATGTGCGGATTATCCGAAAGGTTGTACGCTTCAGTGCAGCCTTTCTAGTAAAAGAAGAGAAGTCTTCTTTTCCCAAAATCTCTTTCTTCTAAAAATTCTTCAAAAGAGATTTTGTGGTGTACAAGGTGGCCATTGGTCTTAAATTTTCTCGTATACGTTACCACTCACATTACTAAACATTAAAATGGAAAAACGGGTCATTAATTGAGGGGGAGCGTATGTGTTCAAAATTTCTGCACCTTTAAAAACTATGTGCACCAGCCGCAGTAAAAACTCAAAAAGTGTCTCAAAATCAGTAAACGTTTAAAATTTTGCCACATGTCTCTCCAAAGCTTTTTCGAAAATCATTTAAATCAATAGGGATCACAAAATCTCAAATGATTTGAAATTTTATGATCGGGGGAGAGAATGTGATTTAAATATAAAAACTGATTTAAAAGTGATGTTTTTGGACTCATAAAGAATGTTTGTGGAATTTCGAGAACGCTCCCTTGTGTGCTAAAATGTTAAAGTTTTTGAATATGAACAAAGCACATATTGAGGGGGAGCAAGTGATTTAAAATGATGAATAAATTATCTCTTTTGCAAGCTCACCCGTATGTGCCAAAGTTTTTCAAAATTGATTCAATCAATGGGCACATATTGAGGGGGAGCAAGTGGCTAAGAGTCTTTCGCGGGTTTTTTTACAAATCCAAGTAAAAACCGTGAATTGCTTATGACTCAGAATTTGACTCATGAATTGACGAAACATGAAAAGTCGTGAATCGAAAAGACTAGTCCTGGCCGGGTAATAATTTCAAGCTGGTCTAACCAGTGATGTAAACGTGTCTCGAAGAGGACTGGTCAAAGTAGATAGTACCGTTTCGAGAAACTCTTCGTAGATATATACTTTGACGGGTCTAACTTCCTTTTTAAGGAATGTTAACAACTTCAAGTTAGTTATTAGGGCTAGTTATCACCTAAAAGTTGATAATAGATCCCTTTAACTAAGCAACGTAAATGTGTCCCTCGGGTATATGTCTATTAAGAGCCGATCAATTCAAATAAGTGCAACTCACCCCGACATGTGCAAATTTCTTTCTTTACCTATGAGCACATGTTGAGGGGGAGCATTTAGAAAAATGATAAAACTCTCAAAGTGTTAACAAAATGTGTTTCTTTATCATAAACACTTTGAGAGAATTTTCAATGATTTGGTTATATGGCGATTGTGGAAAGATACCAAAAGACCGACCAATTTACTTTAAAATCACGGAGTTATAAGGATGGTAAGTTAAGGTATATGTTCCCATGATCCACCAGAACCGGAAGGATCTTCCCAGGGACAATCCAATAGATAGATTAGAAGTCCTTAGGAATGATTGAAAAAAAGGAGAAAAGTGAGAAAGGGAAGAGTGCCGACTGAGACTGAGCTATGACTAGAACAAACCCAACAAGGTTCTAGTAAATGAAGTCTTGGTAAGCACTAAAGGGGTTGAAGATTTAAAAAGAATTGAATTGAGAAAGGGTGAAAATAAATAGCCCTCCAATTATTCAACCTTAGGGCAGAAACCGGGTTCAATTCATATGCTACTGATTGTTACCAAGGTAACATCGGTATTGAAGATAAAGACGTCATGGACCCAGTGACACACTGCACTAAACCTCCCAGCCACTCAAGTTCTCTTAAAAGAGCTTGTTTCATTCTCACGGGGAACCGGTGTAAACTATCGATTTGTCTCTTAGAGCAAGTTGATATTGAAACAGGAGACCCCTCCCTAGTCTCCGCATAGGATAACCAATGTGCACTTCTCGAGTCTAGAGCCAAGAGATGCGTCAAAAGATCTCATAGGTACAATTGATACTTATACACTGGTGGTTCAACATTAAGGGTACCAGGTGTAATATTTCGAGTCCTACGCAGATCTTAGCAATCTTCCAAGAACACTTATGAGGGAATGTACATAAGTATTTCCCAATGATTGAGTGGAAACTCCTGCCAAGGTCAACATCAAACAGCCCTGACAGCAGGTCACTTCGGTAATCTCTTGTAGGTTACGCTTAGTGTGTTCGGTGGTGTTCCAAAAGGTCTACAGTCGTGGGGTGATCTCCAGCGACTCACCTAATCGTTGGTGTACTTCGGTATGTCAGTGAAAGCCCTTTCGGGGGCATCCGATTAGGAACGGCCTTGGTAAGGATTAGAGAAAGTCTTCACACTATGCTGTTGACGATCTCGAAGTCCGAACTTGTAAGTGCCGGTATGTTTATTACTAACCAAGTTTTATGCAGCTCAACATACCAAACTTACCATGTTCACCACCATCACTCTAGTTCCACATGCTCATACCAACATCTAAAAGGAGACGTCAGAACTGTTCAACCGGGAAGATCTACTCAACAAAGATGTATGGGCATGTTGGAAAGGCGTAATCACACCAAAGACAAAGAAGTTGACGATTGATGCCGATTGCTGAAAAGATGCAGATTCATCATCTCATGCTTACACTTCAACATCATAACTCAAGATATCATGATCAAAGAATGGGCTTCGACTATGCTTCCACAACTCTGATGCAGAAGATCATGATCCAGAAAAGTGTAAGCATGACATCACAAAGACAATCACAACATCACAAAGAGACACATACACTCAAAGATGACTTGAAGCTAATTATATGGATGAAGAGCGAAGAACAAAGTCAAAAGATCATCATATACATCAAGGAAGTCATCTTGAGTCGATTATCAATGAAGAATCAACAACTACGAGCTACAAAAGAATCTACAAAGATCTCAATGCAAGAATTCAAGAATACAGAACAAAAGGGTGACCTCTCTTAGGGGGAGATTGTTAGGAATACGATTTTTGTATAAGAAAGATTCGGTCACCCCAGATATGATTAAGCATTGTTTAGCTCGTAGAAGTTACATTAGTTAGTAATACGTAGTTTAGAATTAGATTAGTTCGCGGAAGAAGGATGGGTCTTTACCCACTGTATACCTGATCCGCAGCCCAAGTGGCACGCCCAAGTGGCAAAACCCATGTATATAAACCCCTCTCCATCCTTGGAGAGGGTAAGCCTTCTCATAATCTCAGTTTCTTTTTTTTTTGGTTTTCTCTCTAAGGCTTCATCTCTTTCTCTCTCTAACTTTCTCTCTCTACATTTCTTTCTTTTCTTTCTTATATGCAATGAACCAAAACCACAAGTATGAACGTGTTTGTGATGTTATCTAGTGTTCTACAGATTGATTTGGCCTGCCTTCATTTGGTCTCTAACATAATGACAATCCACCTCTATGTGCTTTGTTCTAGCATGAAACACTGGATTTGCAGCTATGTAAAGGGCTGCTTGATTGTCACAGAACAAGTCTACAGGCTGAAGATCTTTAATTCCCAAGTCTTTGAGCAAACTAACAAGCCATGTAACTTCACAACAAGTAAGAACCATAGCTCTGTACTCAGCCTCAGCTGAGGATCTAGCAACCACAACTTGTTTCTTGGATTTCCATGAAATTGGTGAGTCTCCAAGTAGTACACAATAGCCAGTTGTTGATCTTCTAGAAAAAGGACAACTAGCCCAATCTGAATCACAAAAGGCCTGAAGCTTTACTGTTGAGTCTTTTGCCAAAAGAATTCCTTGGTTTGGTGAAAGACGAATGTATCTCAACAAATGCATCACTGGTTGCATATGCACATGATGACGTATAGTCCGCACTCGGGTCACGAACCCGATCAATAGATGTTAGTAATACCCAAGCCCATCACGCGTGGGCTGTCATGATAAAGATTTGGGCTTACAACGGCCCAAATTCGAATCTATTATTTATGGGATAAGAATCAATGGACCGAATAAGTTGGGATGCGCCGAAAGGTAAGGAACACGAAACCAACAAGGATTTCGTATGTATATAAAGGGCATCTCGGCTCTCATTAAGGTATCATCTCATAGCCCTAACTCTTCACTAAAATCCTAAAACCGATTACTTACTCTCACGTCGGAGGTTAATCATGGGAGACAATCCCACGGTAAGCCTAACGGTGTTTTTTGTTCTCTTAGTGCGCAGGTTTCAGCATCAAGATCCAATTGATATGGGAATAGGAACCCAAACGAGGAACGCCCAACTTGTATCAATAAGTGGCGCCATCCGTGGGACCACACACTAAGAACTCTACTAAGAACTAGAATGACAAAGCATGGAAACGTAAACCAGTGGACTCTGCAGGCGAAGAAAACGTATGGCAACCTGCAGGGGAAGAAGCAGCAAAATGATTCAGCCCCTAAGCAGGCCTCTAGAACAACCAGTGCGCCCAAATACCAAGGATCAGGCTCAGATCTGACCTTTAAGACAATAGGACCGCTCACAGGGACTACCCAGGCCACTACGACAACCACTAGCGCGGAAGATCTACAGCGCACTCCTTTCACCACCCCCCACCAAACGGTGCCAGAAACAAACTCCACTAGCCGCCATGTGCGCCTATTCGAAACAAGGATCCCGATTTGGAAACAGACATCCTCGCTCTAGAAGGAGTCGCGCCTGAACTAGCGCCAAGTGATTTCGTGTCTCAAAACTATGAAACCTTGGCTGCCCTTATGCATGAGGAAGCAAAAAAGAGGTCAAGTCAGAGCCTGCAAGCCCGGCTCAACTTCGACACTGAGTATGAAGCATCTCCACTGCGTCACCGAAAGGAGAGGCGCGAGAAAGATAGCCGCCGACCCCCAGTGTTTACTAGGATCGGAAGGAAAGTTGTGGATGATGAAGCAGCTGAAGATGATGGATGGCGTACCAATGCCCACACTAGGCTTGGTAGTCGCAGGGTTCATGATAGACTTGGGCGACGACGCTCTCCAAGAGAAAGCCCTTCAAGCTCGGATTCCGAGGACAGTCGACGCAAGCGCCGCAAAAGAGTAAGCTCGTCCTCAAGTGACTCCTCGGACAACGAGGACGAAGAAACAGGACACTGAAAGTCCAGGAAAAGATACCACAACCAGGGGGACGAAGATATGTCTCGTCCCTGGCGCCGCCAAAAGGTTGACGCATTCACCCGGTGCATCAGTGATTTTTTAGAAGATAAGAAAAGGCGCATACCCGCTAATGTTAAAACTTATGATGGGATAGGTGATCCTGACGACCACCTAAAAAATTTCGAATCAGCCGCTACCATCGAAAATTGGCCACAACCTGTGTGGTGCCACATGTTTAATTCTACATTAGTAGGGAATGCGTGAAACTGGTTCAGTAAGCTGCCACGTAGAAGCATCGATGGTTTTGAAGAGCTACGAAAGGCGTTTCGCTTGAACTTTACTCAAAGGAAGAAGTACGCCAAAAACCCTATCGAGCTTGCTAGGGTAAAACAGCACCAAGGGGAACCCACAAGCGCTTATGTGGAGTGCTATAAGGACGAATGCATAAATGTCAAGGCATTCCCCGAAATACTAAAGATCTCAGGGTTTGTGAACGAAATCAATAACCCAGAACTTATCAAAAGGTTAAACGATAGGGTTCCCCAAACCTTTGACGAACTTATGAAGCGCACGAGGTCCTTTATCCAAGGAGAAGCCGAAGCTGCGGATAGCAAGAAAGGCTACTCAAAATATAGGTCACAAGAACAGCCCAGGAGACAATCCAACGACCAGAGTAGCATCCATAACAAAAGCTACCGCAGTCAGGGGCGGAAGAGAGAATGACAAATATACCCCATTAACGAAGACTCCAAAGGAGATATTCGCGACGGAAGGCGCGAACTTCCCGAGACCCCCACCGATGCGCACCCCAGAAGAGCGGCGCGTAGGGAACGGGTACTGCGAGTATCATGAACAGAAGGGCCACA
Organism: Artemisia annua; assembly: GCA_014162995.1. Taxonomy (NCBI): domain Eukaryota; kingdom Viridiplantae; phylum Streptophyta; class Magnoliopsida; order Asterales; family Asteraceae; genus Artemisia; species Artemisia annua. The sequence continues at coordinate 116,851 of LBNU01012628.1, read as the reverse complement.
CCACCAACGAGTGTGTCCAGTTGCGCCAACTAATTGATAAGCTAGTAAAAGAAGGCAGATTGGATCATCTAGTTAAGAACATCAAGGGTGGAAAAGACAAACAAAAGACCGGGAGCAAGAAAGAAGCACCTAAGCACAAGGCTGACACCATCTACATGATACAATCATGGCAGCGAAAGATTAGGCAAAAGGTCAGCCAAAAATTTTCTTATGGAAGCGAAATCTCTTTCCCCACCTTGGCTGCGGACAACGCAGTGACGGAACCACTCACCATTGAGATAAATACGGGGGGTCACGATATCCACCGCATGTACGTCGATGGAGGGGCATCCGCAGACATAATGTATGAACATTGTTTCAGAAGATTGCGACCTGAGATACAAAGTCAGTTAAGCCCGGCCACGACGTCGTTGACTGGCTTTACGGGAGAAAAGATATGGCCCATGGGACAAATACGACTACTAGTTGTTGTTGGTAATAAGGAACACTCCACGGCAGCCTGGATGACTTTTATGGTGATCAGATCTCCTTCGCCATACAATGGCATTATTGAAAGACCAGGAATATCAACCATACGCGCGGTACCATCCACGGCACATGGGATGCTCAAATTCCCGGTAGAAGGCGGCATTGTCACCCTCTACAATAACACCGTGCCACCTAGAGAGTGTAACACGATTACATGTGAGACAACACACACTCCAGAACAGCGCGCAGCTAAAGTACCAAACCTGAAGGTCGCAATTCATCCTGATTACCCGGAGCAAGAAGTATCGATCGGGGGATCGCTGTCTGATAAATGCAAAGCGGCCGTATGCGCGCTTTTGCAACGGAATCTGGATATCTTTGCATGGGAACCAAAGCAGATGACTGGTGTGCCACGCTCTATTACAGAACACAAGTTGAAAATCCGACAAGGATACTCCCCAGTACGGCTAAAAAAGCGCGGCCAGGCTCCAGAGCGCGCAAAAGCCATTCTATAGGAAGTACACAAGCTTGTGGACGCAGGTATCATGCGAGAAGTCTATTACCATGACTGGCTCTCCAATCCAGTGATGGTCAAAAAGAGTGATGGTAGTTGGCGGATGTGCGTGGATTTTACTGATCTCAACAAAGCATGTCCACAAGACTGCTACCCACTACCAGAGATAGACTGGAAGGTAGAATCTTTGTGTGGATACCCCCTTAAATGTTTCTTAGACGCATACAAAGGGTACCACCAAATCCAAATGGCTAAAGAAGACGAGGAAAAAACAGCCTTCCACACAAGCCAAGGTGTCTATTGTTATACAAAGATGCCTTTTGGCTTAAAGAATGCGGGCGCCACCTACCAGTGATTGGTAGATAATGCATTTGAAAAGCAAGTGGGCCGCAACCTAGAGGTCTATGTTGACGACCTTGTCATAAAAAGCCATACCGAAGATGAATTGGTGAGCGACATTGAAGAAACATTTAGAACACTAGGAAAGATCAGCATGAAGTTAAATCCTAAGAAATGCACTTTTTTCCTTAGATACTTGATAGAGCCTGATTGCATTAGGCCATGCCCAGAAAAAACAAAGGCTGTCATCCAACTCCCTTCACCACGCATGTTGAAAGAAGTCCAGTCTCTAAATGGAAAACTAGCTGGGTTGAACAGATTCCTGTCCAAATCGGCAGATAAGTCACTCCTCCTCTTTAAAACACTCAAGAAGTGTACAAAAGAGGGAGACTTTCGTTGGACTAAGGAAGCGGAAGAAGCTTTCACACAGCTCAAGCAACATATAGCAGCGCTTCCCACGCTAGTCGCACCCCGACCAGGGGAAGAGTTAATTGTGTACTTGTCTGCGACACATGGAGCAGTCAGCGCGGTGCTACTGACAGATCGGAACTCCGTACAAACACCGATATATTTTGTAAGCAAAGCACTCAAGAAGACATAGATTAACTATAGTGCAATGGAAAATTTGGTCCTGGCGTTAGTATTCGCCGCCAAAAGACTGCGTAGGTACTTTCAAGCACACCCTATAGCGGTGATCACGGACCAACCTATCAAGCAAGTTATTTCCAAACCCGACGCATCGGGGCGATTACAAAAATGGAGTGTGTTGCTAGGCGAGCATAACATCTCTTATAGGCCAGCACTGCGGTTAAGGGGCAGGTACTACCAGACTTCATCATCGAAAAACCAGATACTGATGCAGCACCTTCACAAAGTGAGGTAGAACTACAAGAACCATGGGTCCTATTCACGGATGGATCTTCATGCGTGGACGGGTCGGGCACAAGCCTTATCCTCACCAGTCCAGAAGGAATGGAATTCACTTACGCACTACGCTTTGAATTTACAGCCACGAACAATGAGGCAGAGTATGAAGCCCTAATTGCTGGATTACGCATTGCAACTCGAATGGGTGTACGCAACCTAGAAGCAAATGTGAATTCCCGATTAGTAGCCAATCATGTGTTGGGTGAATATGTGGCTAAAGAGGATAACATGGTTCAATACCTCGACAAGACCAAGTCACTAATCCAGGGTTTTGACANGAAGGAATGGAATTCACTTACGCACTACGCTTTGAATTTACAGCCACGAACAATGAGGCAGAGTATGAAGCCCTAATTGCTGGATTACGCATTGCAACTCGAATGGGTGTACGCAACCTAGAAGCAAATGTGAATTCCCGATTAGTAGCCAATCATGTGTTGGGTGAATATGTGGCTAAAGAGGATAACATGGTTCAATACCTCGACAAGACCAAGTCACTAATCCAGGGTTTTGACAGGTTCACCATTAAACAAGTTCCTAGAGGGGCAAACAGAAAAGCGGACGCACTAAGCAAGATCGCATCTACAAGCTTTGCGCACCTGTCAAAGCAAGTATTGGTGGAGATCCTAAAGAACAAATCCATCTCGAAGATGGAGATATCTACGGTGATAGAGGAGCAGGATCCTACGTGGATGACCCCTATCATCGAATTCATAAGCAAGGGCATATTGCCCCATGAGCAGAAGGACACTCGACGTATACGGCGCACAGAGCAAAGGTTCGAACTTCGAGATGGTATCCTTTATCGGCGCTCATTTCTACAACTATGGCTTCGGTGCGTTGGACCTCTTCAGGCAGATTACGTACTCTGAGAAATCCACGCTGGTTCATGCAGTATGCACTCAGGACCACGGTCCGTTGTAGCACGAGCCTTGCGGTCAGGATACTACTGGCCCACTATGCATCGCGATGCGCGTGATGTGATAAAGAAATGTAGCGACTGCCAAGTTCATAGACCCATCCCGCGCCAACCACAACAAGAGCTAACGCCTATTACCTCGCCATGGCCATTCTATAAGTGGGGTATCGACATTGCGGGCCCCTTCCCTGTTGCAGCAGGGGGACTAAAATTTCTTATTGTGGCTATAGACTACATCACTAAGTGGATTGAGGCAAAAACAGTGGCGACAATCACAGGTAATCAAGTAAAACGATTTGTTTAGGAGAATATTGTATGCCGCTTTGGATTACCTGGGGAAATCATTTCGGATAACGAAAAACAAATCTGCGATAACCTGTTCAAATAGGGGGACTGAAATTTCTTATTGTGGCTATAGACTACTTCACTAAGTGGATTGAGGCAAAAGCAGTGGCGACAATCACAGGTAATCAAGTAAAACGATTTGTTTGGGAAAATATTGTATGCCGCTTTGGATTACCTGGGGAAATCATCTCGGACAACGGAAAACAATTCCGCAATAACCCGTTCAAAGACTGGTGCGCGAAACTAGATATTACACAACACTTCGCGTCGGTTAAATACCCACAAACCAATGGTTTGGTTGAGCGCGCAAATCGTAGTCTGGGTGAAGGAATTAAAGCGCGCCTAGACAAACACAAAGGAAGATGGGTAGATGAATTGTCACACGTCTTGTGGGCGCACTGCACAACAATCAAAGTCAGCACTGGAGACACCCCCTTTTCTATTGTCTATGGGACAGAAGCTGTCATACCAGCTGAAATTGGGATGCCAACTATTCGTACTGCGGAAGTCAATGTCGCAACCAATGATGACGAATGGTGTATAGACTTGGAATTATTGGAAGAAAGGCGCGAACGCGCAGCTATATGTGAGGCAAGAGCTAAGTCAAAAATGAAGGGACACTACGATGCTCTAGTTCGAAACACCTCATTCAGACCAGGCGACTTTGTATATCGAGCTAATGATCCAAGCCACGCAGAAGACACAGGTAAAATTGGACCAAAGTGGGAAGGGACCCTATGAGGTCATTGAAGCACTAGGAAAAGGAGCGTACAAGCTGCGTGACATGGACGGCCGTGAGCTACAACGCACATGGAATATTTGCAATCTCAAGAGATGCTATCTTTAGGAAAGGATACGGCCCCGCGCACGGACACCTCCGCGCTTTAGTAAGTGCTCAATAAATATCCGTGTATTTACATTTTGTTTCATCTAGGCAAATGTCTTTCTTTTCCCAAAAACTTGCAAGCATTAATTAAATGTCGTGGTTTCTAGCTAACTCCGTGACACACTTCACTTTGTTGCTTACATATTATTTATGTCTCAATATTGTTGTTATATTACCTTTTGCCTACATGGCGTGCATGCACTTATTAAAACCCACGATGGTAAAGGATGAGTAAACCTACTAAATAACTCGTTGAGTAAGAGGGTTGCAAACCCATCAACATCGGATCACGCATCCTTGTTAAACACCTTCCTCTCAAGACGTTGGAGTAAGTTCAATGTGCACCCCACGACGGATGCGCAACAACACACACTGTGCATGTTTAACAAATTAGGAGTCAAGACTCTTGACTCCTTGATATGGTATTCGCAGTACGCTGCATGTCAACCCATACACTTGCGAATTTCATATATATTCGCGTATACATTAAGTTATGAACTTCACACAAGATTATGTTCCTGTAATCTTTTTTAAGTGCGTTTATATAACAGTTTGATTCTTAGACATAACATAGACGTCTTTTATGCAAAGACAGATAACTACGTACAAACATCATAACCGCAATCAAATTTAATACAATATGCGTACAATCGCAAGATAACATTTTTATGTTGGGCTATGAGTTCATACAAAGTATAGATTCAACATGAACATATGCAACAAAATGTTAATCTATTACAAAACATCGCGAAGCCAAGCAGCCTAAATACTATGGGAGCGTCTAAGCTCTAAGCTGCCAACCCGGTACGCAGCACTCCCAGCTTCCTCAAGCTTCTTCAACATATCACTATCCTCGGGTGACACTGTCGCCACGCTAACAGGTACTCCATCAGATCTTGGAATAAGTGCTCCACCAATACCACAGAGGATGGCCTTACCCTTCACACCCTCCTTCTTCGTAAGTCTCATAGCATGGGCTTCTAAGGATTCCTTCAGGGGGATTTCCTTCTCAAGGGCAAAAGGATTTAGGATATCACATGGACGAGCAAAGATAGGTACCTGCAGCTGCGACACATCTGGCTTCAGAAAATAATCAGGTTGTGCCTCAGCGCCCTCTGCTGTGTGCCTAGCCAGGGTTAACCCCTCCATAATAACACCTATGGGGTAATCTTGGTCGCGCTCCAGCTGAGCAATGTGAGGAAGCTCTAAAAGCTTCATCTTCTCTATAGCAGTGACAAGCTCATCATAGGCATTCTTGTTGTAACTTGGTACTTGTGCGGAAGGCACTGTCAACATCTTGTTCTCATGCAGCTCCTCTACAGCCTCCGCCTTGCCACGCGCCAACGCGCATTGAACAACGTCCCCGAATGAGTCTCTCACCTCTTGAGACTCCAAAGTACTCAAAGCAGCAAGGCGCAAGCCATGGCTGATAAGCCACCTGCGCTCAGCAACTGATGACACCAGGTGCGGGTATAGCTCTTCATCGTACTCAATACTGAGCTTGCGCAACTTAACCTCTTGCTTCTCCAATAACCCCTCCACAGCCTTGCGAAACTCATCAAACCTAGAGAAATGCTCGTTCTTCCCATGATCCATGTACCTCAAGACCCAAAGACAAGTGGCCTTGTAATCTTTCAAACCAGCACGCTCTTGGCTCACTTGGGCAAGTAACGACATCTTCTCCTCAGCAAGCTTCTTGGCATACAAACTTGTTGATTCTACCTTAGCCCGAGCATCAACCAACTGCGCCTTCAGTAGCGCAATTTCCTCATCTTTTTGCACACTACGGCTACCTTCACCAGCATACCTTGCTTTTAGCTGTGCAACTAATGTGGCCTGGTGCGTAGCGGCCAAACCTAGCTCCTCTATAAGATGGTCCGTTGGCTCATCCTCAAATGCCTTTGGCTCAGTCCCTTTGCTTTTCTGCGAAAGATCATCAATATGAAAGGGACTCGTCTTGGGTGGCGATTTCCCAGCACGCACAACAGCATCCCTAGCAGCTTCAACACTGCACGCAAATGACAAGGGTTCAAGGTTATTTTATAATATCAACGCAGAATATGAACTGAAGTTTTTTTTTTTAAAAAAAAAGAAAAGAAAAAAAAAGAGACACAAGTCTCATTACTTACTCGGTGGGAGGAGTTTCAGTTGTATCCTTGTCAGCAACGGTATATGATGCATTCTCCTCTGATGACGACCGCCCGCCAAGGATAACACGGCGCCTTCTCTTGGATGTACCTGCGCCATCACCACCAGAAGCTTTCTTGCGCTTCACCCCTTGCCTAGCCTCTTTCGGCTCACTTGAAGCCCTAGTAATCCCCACACTTTCTAACGAATCTGTGCGTGATAGCTCTACATCTGGGGATTGTACCCTAGGATTTGGAACACTGCGCACTGGGGTTGCCTCTAAAACTACTGGGGGGACCTCCTCTGGCTCTCCCTGTACGAACTCCATTGTGCGTCCCGCAGTAGCCTCCAATATTGGCGCCTCGCCTTCTCTGAAGGGGCGCACCCCTACGGTCACCTGTTTGGGCCTCGCCAAGCGCACCACGCTGAATAGATCCATTTCTGCGCAACAAACAACATCCAAATACAAAGGGGGTTACATAAGCTACAATAGGAAAGAGCGCTTACACTAATAAGCGAAGGAGAAGGAAGGACAAGCACCCACCCCGCTTATCCTCGTCCAGAAAGGTTGACACTTCGTCAGGACCTTGGAAGTAATTACGACTAATGCCCATATGCACCAAAAACTCTTCTGGGTAGGCGGTGATCGGGATGCGATTGGCATTTATCGTTTCCACATCGTCTTCGCTATACGTCCCGGGGGTTGGGTGCTCATCCTTCGGTAAAGACCCTTGGGTATAGAACTCGAAATCCCATGGAAACAAGGTCTTATCAACCCAGAAGAATGTCTCCCTCCAATTCCTAAGCGCATCTAACTTTTCAGTATAGCATTGCAGTCGCCCTGCGCGTTTGGAAAAAGACACCCACCCGTTTGACCACGACGAGTGATAAAACGCGCGGAACAGATAGATTGTGGGGTTAATCGCCAACAAGCGACAATTTACTTCGAAGTTTGTTATTTTGGCTGCGCCTATGTAGTGTAGTTGGGAAATATGGAGGCAATAGTAGTTTAGAACATCGCACAAGAATAAAGAAATGGGCACACGTTGATTAGCAAATTCAAAAAAGCATGTGTATACCCCTACTTTCCCTTCAGGGAAGTCCGCTATGGATGTAGTCGCCATTGGAACTACCGGGTGCAACGCGAGCGGGATATAATAATCCGAGGTAAACCCACGAAGTTCGTCCTCTGTTATATCGGATGTAAAGTCGGATAATCTAAGAACCATGATTAGAATTCGATAGAAGTGCACGCGCTATTACCTTAGAGATTGTTGATTTCTTGATTGCTGTTTGGGAAGTTTAACAATGGTAGCAATGACGATTTTCTTTTACTGTGCTAGCCACAGTGAACTGGGGGCTACACTTTATATAGGGTTACACACATTCATGTATGATTGACATGTGTACCCCACTTGCTCTAATCGTGTGGCTGGGAGCTCAAGAGGTGAGATATTTTTCACCCACCCTTTCACGATTTACGAGGGATATTTGGGACTTAATTGGACTAGATCCATCGTATCATTTTTAGGCGGGAAACACTTGAAGCTTCCCCGCTACGCATCCTGGGATATTTTCACTATAGTTGTTAGTCTAGCATCCGCGGTTTCACCTTGCGCATACTAGACTGGGGGGACATGATGACGTATAGTCCGCACTCGGGTCACGAACCCGATCAATAGACGGTACTAATACCCAAGTCATGATAAAGATTTGGGCTTACAAAGGCCCAAATTCGAATCTATTATTTATGGGATAGGGATCAATGGACCGAATAAGCTGGGATGCGCCGAAGGGTAAGGAACACGAAACCAACAAGGATTTCATGTGTATATAAAGGGCATCTCGGCTCTCATTAAGGTATCATCTCATAACCCTAACTCTTCACTAAAACCCTAAAACCGATTACTTGCTCTCACGCCGAATGATAATCGTGGGAGACAATCCCACGGTAAGCCTAACGGTGTTTTTTGTTCTCTTAGTGCGCAGGTCTCAGCATCAAGATCCAATTGATACAGGAATAGGAAACCAAACGAGGAACGCCCAACTTTTGTATCAACATATTTTGTAGTTAGCCTAAGTTGAGTCGAGTCTTGGCTTAGCAACACCGCATTATACATGTAATTAACTAAGACAATTGACTTGCCACCAGTAAAATATCCTTTATCCAACAAACCGTGTTTTCCATATCCCTACACCTAACGTTATAACCCTTTAAAAGAACTCTTTGATAGTTTATCCTAGGTTCTTACGCCAAAGTGGTGGAGGTTTTGATCCTTTCCCAAGCATATGGTAATCTATTTGCTATGACAGGTAGTGAGAGATATTTTTCCATTTCCATTTGTGAAATATAGATTTATAACACCCGAGAGATGAGAGTATCCAAACACTTAATGTGAGGTGCTAGTGTATAATATCCGTGCTTGTTTCGATTAACGTGGAGCGATTATTTGTTGTAATTACTTTTATATTAATGTTAAATGACCCCTAACTTGTATTTTAATTGGTATAAAAGATCATTTGCTTGAGGAAAAGCAAATCTCAAGTGTAAGGGTATTTGATAAGGAAATATTTGTTACGCTTTTAGGGGGTCATTTAAGCCCTAAATGGTGATTTTATGATCAAATATTACCTCAAATTGTTCCTTTTCTCTTTTTAGGTACTTAAAACCTGATTTTCGAAAAATGGAGCATTTTGGAGTTTTTCGGACGTTTTTATGCTCAAGTACGAAGAAAACAAGAAAAGTCAAGTTTCTACACTTGACGGCGTCACGCTTTGGAGCTGACGCCGTCACCTTATGCTCAAGATGGTGGATTTCTAACAGTAGACGCCCCAGAAGAAAACATAACATTTACACCTGACGGCGTCAGGTACAAAATTCCCAAGGCCGTCAGGTGTTATGCTAAAGAGAGAAGGCCCAGATGACATTTACAAGTGACGGCATCAGAAGCTTTTTTAGGCGATCCGAGAACCCTAAACACGGGTGCCTGACGGCGTCAGGAGTTATAGCCTGATGCCGTCAGCTTGTAAAATCTATATATAGTTTTGGATTTTTAATTCATTAAGTGTGCAACTTTAGAGATAAACCGTAGTCTGACTTTTACACTATTTTTAGGGTTTCAACCCCTCTTTTCTTTCATGTTCAATTGAAGATAAGTTCTTCCTTTAATCATTCAATACGTCTATGTGTTGTTTGATTAATTGTTTGTCTTTTCTTTATATTAAAATGCTAGCTTAGTTTTTTTTTAGTATTTGCTTAGATCTAATGAAACCTAGTTATTAATTATTGATTGTTGATTTGTTATTGGTTGTTTTGGGTGATTGACTCGCGTTAGACTTAAGAAAACTGGCTAATCTCCTATACAGTAACAAGCTTGAACGTCTTAAGAAACATAATTAGATGTGTACTACGGTTTCATTGGTCGTGTTTAATGGATAAGTGATTATTATGGAGGCCATGATAGGATACTAAACGTGTCGTCATAGGAAGAGATAGAAGCTTATAGAGTTGGGGAAGGACGTACACGCCCCCACGACTGGTATTAAGGAA
>LBNU01012628.1:87764-103987 GCA_014162995.1 Artemisia annua | reverse complement strand
GTCCCGCAGTAGCCTCCAATATTGGCGCCTCACCTTCTCTTAAGGGGCGCACCCCTACGGTCACCTGTTTGGGCCTCGCCAAGCGCACCACGCTGACTAGATCCATCTCTGCGCAACAAACAACAACCAAACACAAAGGGGGTTACATAAGCTACAATAGGAAAGAGCGCTTACACTAATAAGCGAAGGAGAAGGAAGGACAAGCACCCACCCCGGTTATCCTCGTCCAGAAAGGTTGGCACTTCGTCAGGACCTTGGAAGTAATTATGATTAATGCCCATATGCACCAAAAACTCTTCTGGGTAGGCGGTGATCGGGATGCGATTGGCAATTATCGTTTCCGCATCGTCTTTGCTATATGTCCCAGGGGTTGGGCGCTCATCATTCGGTAAAGACCCTTGGGTATAGAACTCGAAATCCCATGGAAACAAGGTCTTATCAACCCAGAAGAATGTCTCCCTCCAATTCCTAAGCGCATCTAACTTTTCAGTATAGCATTGCAGTCACCCTGCGCGTTTGGAAAAAGACACCCACCCGTTTTACCACGACGAGTGATAAAACGCGCAGAACAGATAGATTGTGGGGTTAATCGCCAAAAAGCGACAATTTACTTCGAAGTTTGTTATTTTGGCTGCGCCTATGCAGTGCAGTTGGGAAATATGGAGGCAATAATAGTTTAGAACATCGCACAAGAATAAAAAAATGGGCACACGTTGATTAGCAAATTCAAAAAAGCGTGTGTATACCCCTACTTTCCCTTCAGGGAAGTCCGCTATGGATGCAGTCGCCATCGGAACTACCGGGTGCAACGCGAGCGGGATATAATAATCCGAAGTGAACCCACGAAGTTCGTCCTCGGTTATATCGGATGTAAAGTCGGATAATCTAAGAACCATGATTAGAATTCGATAGAAGCGCACACGCTATTACCTTAGAGATTGTTCATTTCTTCATTGATGTTTGGGGAGTTTAACAATGGTAGTAATGACGATTTTCTTTTACTGTGCTAGCCACAGTGAACTGGGGGCTACACTTTATATAGGGTTACACACATTCATGGATGATTGACATGTGTACCCCACTTGCTCTAATCGTGTGGCTGGGAGCTCAAGAGGTGAGATACTTTTCACCCACCCTCTCACGATTTACGAGGGATATTTGGGACTTAATTGGACTAGATCCATCGTATCATTTTTAGGNCCTACTTTCCCTTCAGGGAAGTCCGCTATGGATGCAGTCGCCATCGGAACTACCGGGTGCAACGCGAGCGGGATATAATAATCCGAAGTGAACCCACGAAGTTCGTCCTCGGTTATATCGGATGTAAAGTCGGATAATCTAAGAACCATGATTAGAATTCGATAGAAGCGCACACGCTATTACCTTAGAGATTGTTCATTTCTTCATTGATGTTTGGGGAGTTTAACAATGGTAGTAATGACGATTTTCTTTTACTGTGCTAGCCACAGTGAACTGGGGGCTACACTTTATATAGGGTTACACACATTCATGGATGATTGACATGTGTACCCCACTTGCTCTAATCGTGTGGCTGGGAGCTCAAGAGGTGAGATACTTTTCACCCACCCTCTCACGATTTTCGAGGGATATTTGGGAGATAATTGGACTAGATCCATCGTATCATTTTTAAGCGGGAAACACTTGAAGCTTCCCCGCTACGCATCCTGGCATATTTTTGCTACAGTTGTTAGTCTAGCATCCGCGGTTTCACCTTGCGCATACTAGACGATGACGTATAGTCCGCACTCGGGTCACGAACCCGATCAATAGACGTTAGTAATACCCAAGCCCATCACGCGTGGGCTGTCATGATAAAGATTTAGGCTTACAAAAGCCCAAATTCGAATCTATTATTTATGGGATAAGGATCAATGGACCAAATAAGTTGGGATGCGCCGAAGGGTAAGGAACACGAAACCAACAAGGATTTTGTGGGTATATAAAGGGCATCTCGGCTCTCATTAAGCTATCATCTCATAACCCTAACTCTTCACTAAAACCCTAAAACCAATTACTTACTCTCACGCCGGAGGTTAATCGTAGGAGACAATCCCACGGTAAGCCTAACGGTGTTTTTTGTTCTCTTAGTGCGCAGGTTTCAGCATCAAGATCCAATTGATACGGGAATAGGAACTCAAACGAGGAACGCCCAACTTTTGTATCAACAGCACAGAAGTAGGAGATTGCCTGAATTGACTTAGTAACTGTACAATGTAACAAATGTCTGGCCTTGTGATTGTTAAGTAGATAAGTTTGCCAATATATCTTCTATAAACCTCTGGATCAGTCAATGGTGTGCCAACATCTGTTTGCAACTTCAAATGTGGATCCATAGGTAATTTGTATGGTTTGCTATTCAAAACACCAGCTTCTTTTAGCAAATCCATAGCATACTTGTTTTGAGAAATGAAGATACCTTGGGATGTTTTGGAGACTTCCAAGCCTAAAAGTAGTTAAGATCACCCAAGTCCTTCATATGAAACACTGAACTCAATTGAGACTTCAATTCTGCTATTCGCACTTTATCATTACCAGTGATTAGAAGATCATCAACATAGATCAAAATAGCTGTAAATTTGTCTCCCACTTTCTTTGTGAACAATGAATAGTCATTCTTGGACTGAATGAAACCAAAAGATAACAAAGCAGAGGACAACTTAGCAAACCACTGTCAAGGTGCTTGCTTAAGCCCATACAAACTCTTCTTCAGTTTACAAACCAAGTTAGGATCTAGTGAAGAGGTTTCTTTCACACTCTCCCCCTTACCAGAATACCCTAAAGGTAGTTTCATATAGACTTCCTCATAGAGGTCACCATCTAAAAAGGCATTAGACACATCCATTTGACATGTGTACCAATCCTTCAAGGCTGCAACTGCCAACAGTGATCTTATGGTGACCATTTTTGCAACAGGTGCAAAAGTCTCGGTGTAATCTTCACCATGTTTTTGTCTATTACCTTGAATTACCAGTCTTTCCTATCCTCTATTCCATCTGCCTTTAGTTTAGTCTTATATAACCAGTGAGCAGCAATTGCTTTCTTACCTTTGGGTAGAACAGTCAACTCCCATGTTTCATTTTCATCCAAAGCTGCAATTTCAGAAACCATAGCAACACACCATTCAGGGTTTTTAACAGCTTCCTTGAATGATTTTGGATCCTTTTGAGATGCCAGTTTACTAAGAAAAGCTTGAAAATCTGGTTGCAGGGGTGTTTAGCACACTTGGTTTGCTCTAGGTGTGTGAGGTAAAACAAAGTCTTTCAGTTTAGAAGGCAAATTAGAAGTCCTTGTGGACCTTCTAAGTGGAACTTGAGATGAAGTAGAAGGTTGAGAAGGTTCATTAGTCACAACAGGTTCACTGAGCACAGGTTCATTAGAAGTATTTTGCACATGTGTAGGTACAACATTAGGAACACAGTGCTCATCTTCATGTACATTTGAATTAGTAAACTGACAAGGTAGTGTGGTAGGAAGTGGTGACAAGAAATGATCTATACTTTTTGCTGGGAAAGGGAAAATTTGCTCATAAAGATTGCATCTCTAGACACAAAAGATGAATGGGTGAGCAAATTGTAGAACTTGTAACCCTTTTGATGATTTAGATATCCCAGAAAAACACAAGGAACACCTCTGAAATCAAACTTATCACTAGTAACAACTGGATTACTCCACTGCAAAGCATCCAAACACCCTCAAATGATCATACACAGGTTTCTTATTCAGCAAAGCTTCAAAAGGCGTTTTGTTATTAAGTACTGAAGAGGGAATTATATTAATGAGATAAGTAGCAGTGCTGACACAATCACCCCAGAACTTTAAAAGCATATGTGAGTGCAATCTCAAAGCTCTAGCAGTATCCAAAATATGTCTGTGTTTCCTTTCTACTCTACCATTCTGTTGAGGCCTATGAGCACAAGATTTCTGATGTTCAATGCCCAAGTGAGACAAGTACACACCACATTCTCCTTTTACAAACTCTAAAGCTTTGACCTTCTTATCAAATTGAGTAGAGACCATTTTTAGGAAATTCTTCAATACCACAAAACTATTTGTCTTATTCACTAACAAATAGGTCCATGTTGCCCTGCTACAATCATCTACTATGGTCAAGAAATACTTGTATTTACCATCTGTAGGAACTCTATAAGGACCCCATATATCCATATGAATGAGCTCAAACACAGTTGACTTATGAGAACTACTCAATGGATAAGGTAATTTAGTAAACTTTGCCATAGGACAAGATAAGCAATTATCAACACTGGACTTTGTCAATGAAACAGGCAAATCATTCATAAACTGCAATTTCGAATCAGAAACACGTCCAAGCCTATGATGCCACAAACCGTAAGCATCCTTATTCAAAGAAACAGGCCTATTTACAGCAGACAAGGAAATCTTACCAAGAGTAGCAGTAACCAAAGTAGTAAAAACACTATCAACCTCTTCAAGTGGTACATTCACAAGATGATAAAGTCCAGCCTTCTTCTTACCCAGTCCCTTCACCTTCTTGGTTTTCAAGTCCTGAACAACACAAAATTTTGGATAAAATGACACAACACATTGGTCATCTTCTGTGAGTTTAGGAAGTGATAGAAAACTAAACTTAAATGAAGGTACAACCAAAACATCTTTCAGTGACAAGCCATTTTTCAATTTAACCTTCCCAACATGTGAAATAACAGAAGTAGTACCATCTGGTAATTTAATTTGAGGCTTAATTTTCAGCAAACAAGGGTCCACAATTTCATCATTTTCAGGAGACATATGGTCAGTTGCTCCTGATCATATATCCACCCATCAAGCAGTTCTAGACTATCTAAGTGACTATTTAGACAGGCTATACCTGCAGAAATTTGAGGACCAAAGCCATCATTAGCATCCAATTTCATCTGTTGCACACTCTTCAAAAACAACTCGAATTGTTGTGGAGTAAAACTAATATTGCCAGCTTCCACATGTGCTGCAGTCCTTGGCTTGTTCTGCACAGGTTCCACATCTTTTGACCTATTCTGCTTGTTTGCATTCAACTTTGACTTTGGATGCCATGCAGGATAACCCACTTCCCCTAACACCTCTCAGGAGGATGCCACTTGAATCTACAAATTCTACATTTATCTTTCACAACACCCTTACTATACAAAGCTGTTGACTCATAAGAATTTGCCCCAAACAATACTCTTTGAGACTCTTCTTGTTGTAACATTGAACATGCACTTTCCACATTAGGTAAAGGTGTCATTAACAGCAGTTGACTTCTCAAATTGCCATAATGCTCATCAAGACCATTCAAGAACTGAAATAATCTTTGTTCCTCCTTCTGTTGATTCAAAGCAGTCAAGAACATTGAAATCTCAGGAGTAACAGTAATTGCTGGCAACACATTCACATTATCCAACTCCTCCCAAACACACTTCATCTTAGTGTAATACTCACTAATTGAACCACCAGATTGACTAATTTCATAAGTATCTTTGTTCAACTTGTACTTTCTTGATCCATCACTTAATGCAAATCTTTTCTCCAATTGTAACCACATGTCACTAGCAGAATCAACAAACATCACAGATCTTGCAATAGACTCACTCACAGAACCCAAAATCTAGCATATCACCATGTTATTACAAGTATCCCACAATTCAGCCAGATTTGGATCAGTTGCAGAACGAACAACAGTACCTTTAATGAATCCCAACTTTCTTTTTGTTGAAAGACCAATTTCCATGGCCCCACGCCATGCTCTATAGTTTTGAGAACCAGTTAACTTCTCTTGAACCGTTAAAGAACCAGGTCCATCAGATGGATGAAGATAAAGAGGGTTTTGAAACAAAGCAGGTGCATTAGGATTCACTTGATCAGCCATTATTGTTCAATTTGAAGAAAAAACACAAGAAATTGACCAAGTTTGACTGATTTACACAGCGAAAACAACACAAGAACAATTGGGCCTATTGGAGGGGGCGAGCACCCTCCAGCACCTTATCTCTGCCACCGCTTTTGATCTTATTCACTTAATTCTATAGAATGTCACAGGACGTAGCTGAGACAACAACCCCAAGCTGAGAGCTTGAGACAACTAGTTGCCCTGCATAAAATGATTGAATGCATTTGTTCTCGAGTTTGGAACCCTGACCTGCCCGAGAAAGATGTAAGTGCATTATACCTATGACATGTAGCTTAACATTGTTTAATTAACAATACTCACATATGCAGCTTCCTAGGTCTTAAGGATAAACTCAAGATCAGAACTAGGAGAAATTATGAATTCTGAAAACAGACCAGCTGCAAATCCACTATCAAAGCTAGCATAGACTAGAAGAGGTATGGCGAATTCATTTGTTTACAGAAGTATATGGATTATGTGTACATGTTTATATTTGAGAAGAATAACTTCAAGTCTTAAACTTGTTCAATGATATGTTGTAGACACTCAAACAACATCAGAATGTTGTAACGACTAAAACTTGTTTGGATCTATTGCAGTGATACAGATGTGTTTAATGATACCCTGCAATGATTATTTTAACAGGTTCCCGTTCTTGAATGACATGTGCGATATTTTCATAGTGGTTCAATTCAACTGCACAAAGTGAGCTTGTGGTGCCACCTTAAGCTCGTGGTCTTCTGATGGGATCTAGCTTCCCTGCCTCTATAAGTTGTGTCAAGTCACTGTTAAATTCGATTTTAGGTGCTGTTTGGGATTGATTGTACAGTATTGTAAAGGACATCACTTATTTTTATTTATAGATCGACGTATTTGACATGGTTACTTATCAATGATATATTTTTGTTGGGCTGATTTAAATGTTATGTGAATGCATAATTCATAGGGGCTGTTTGGAATTGCTTATTGTATTAACTACTTATAGGGGTTGTTTGGAATTGCTTATAAGGGCTGTTTGGGATTGCTTGGTAACTGCCAATAGGGCTTTTTGGGATTTCTTTTTGAATTAACTGCTTATAAGGGCTGTTTGGGGCCACTTATGAATTGACTATAAGAGCCTTCGGTAAGGTAACTTTGGTGGGTGAGTTAAGTGTTAACGCACCACCTTAACGTGGTGCGTTACCTTACCGTGAGTGAAAGGCAAGAGGTGCGTTAAGGGGCGTGGGCAAGCCCTTAACGTGCGTTAACATACATGCTTCTATTTAAAAAAAAAACAGCCCAACGGCTAGTTTTTGGTTGCATGTTTTCAAAAAAAAATTCATTTACACCCCCTAGATTTTAAGACCGTTTGTAACGGATAGTAAGTAAAAAAAAATAAAAAATAAAATAAACTTTTTCAAACCCATTTTGTTACGAATATAAATACCCCTTCACCCACACAATATTTTTTCACACTTTCACTACTCTTTTCATCTACAATACACTTCTATTAGCAAAAAAAATGTCAGGCGGCAACAACAACAACGACTCGTTTACGAATCTTCTCGGTGGTGGTTGGAATCACCCATACGTGAGTTCTTCCTCAAATCCAAACGAGGGTTCGTCAACACCGATGTGGGGTAACCCAAACGATTTCGGTTTGTCGAGTCAAGAAGCTTACGAACAACATCAAGCCATGCAATATTGGCACGAAAGTCAACAAACCGACTTAAATTCAAATTTCCAAAATCTTCAATTCTCTCAACACTCACAACAATCCCAAACCGAAACATATGAAGTTCCGGAAACACCTACTTCCCCTCCAAAACCGAAAAGTCATGGAAAACGTAAGTCAAAAAAATCCAAAGAACCTGTTGAAGCCGAGGCTGCGAATACTGAAAAAGCGAAGGTGGAACGTTGGACGCCAAGTGAGGAAAAGTTGCTTGCCGAGTGTTGGGTTGCGTGTTCAGAGGATTCGACGTTGGGGAGTTCACAAACTAAGGATACGTTATGGCAACGTATAAGAGCCGAGTTCAATAGAATAAGTCCAAAAGACCGCAACAAAGATATGCTACAATCTAAGTGGAAAACGTTGAACCATGATTGCATGAAGTTCAACGCTTTTTACAAACGGACGCAACGCGAGCAAAAGAGTGGGGAAAGTGAAGTGGATATCCTAACACGTGCTCACCAACTCTATCGTCAAGAAAACCCGACGTTCGTGAATGAAGACGCTTGAAAGGTGTTGCGCAAATGTAACACCCCCAACTCAAATACGGCAGCTAACATGCTGGGGGTATTACGCAAATAGAAACCAGGCACATTTATAGCTAACGACCACAACACGGGACGTTTATAAATGTTGCAAAACATATCATTTGAATTACAAACCATTTAGAGTACAAGGACTCTTAAGTCAAAGTAGCTGCGGAAAAAGTAAATAGAGTTTGCAGCAGAAAATAAACAAAGTTTAGCAGTGGAAGTAACAAAAGACACAAAAAGGTTTTACGAATGACATGCAAATAAAGATAGAAAGATAGTAAAGCTGCCTTGACAGAAATACCTCTTCAGCCTTAGCCACTCCACCAAGCCCAAAACATCATACTCCAAAGCTAAATATTAATATCATTAGTACCTGAAACACATCCTTAAAAGTCAACACAAAGGTTGAGTGTAATCCATAGGATTAAATAATAAGGTTGAGCACAAGGTTTTAATCATAAGATATGAGCAACATATGCAAATATCGGGTAATCAAGGTAACAACCAATGTATAGAGGCATCCCTGTGCATATAACATTGTTGATGATGCTAAGCTCATGACACGCAAAACATTAACCAACAAATCATAGTATCAATATAACCGCGGAATTTCATAATATAATAGTGCTCCCAAGGCCGAGTACTTGCCAATTACTTGGCAAAATCGAATATAGTACACCACAATTTGCCTATCCAGCAAAAGGAGTGGGAGGGTCAATTCCTATATGCCTATATCCCTATATTCACGCTCACTCGCAAGTGATTAATGGTTCATGATCGGAGGCTCTTGCAATGGCAAGGTAAAGCTACATAGCACATCGTCAGGAAAGCATACCAATCAGGAAAAGCATACCATACTTGTGCTCAGAAAACATTTAAAGCATGTATCTCACCCCATGGGTTTATAAACATTTAAAAGATAAAAAGCAGGGCTATGAATCACACCTTAATAATAGCAGGAAATGAGATATATCAACCAAGCAAGCAATTAGTCACAGCAAACAATCCTCATCACAACCTAATCAATCAATCAATAATGGCATAACTCAGAAATACTACTCGAATGTTTAAATAAACAATGCTTGAATAAAAGTCTCATTAACAATGGCATTTGAAAGAAAATAGATCTTTGAAAAGTCTCGCGTGGAAGACAAGAAAGATAGAAAAAGAATAAGTCGGCGAAACGACCAAATACGCAAGAAAGACGAAAGAATACCTCGAAGAAAGTCGTCGAAAAGAAATGGAAAGAAATGAAATAAAAATGAAGACACACTCAAATAAATAACAACACGCTAATAACAAGTCTCGGTTTTACCCATTTTCCCAAGATAACGTTGTAATAAAAGAGTGCTGAAATAGATAGTATTTGGTAAAATAATTTGAAATTTATAAAGAATTTTACGAAATTTCGGCATGACCTGCCCGTTTATACAACATTTCCCGAGTCAACGACTCTTTAGTTAACTACTTATTACGTCAAGTTACAACATATAATATCTATTTGGACACATTATTCCCGTAAATGTTAGTTATTTAGATTATCGACCATTTCATAGTTTTAGTACCAAAGGGTCCATAAGGTCCAAATAACCAATACCGTAAATTCAATATGTCCAAATCTTGTCCATCACAATATAACATCACAATAATAATAATGCGGATCCAAGTCCGATATCCAAATCCACTTAACTATGTCAAATGTATTTTAGGTTTAATAGTTTTATTATTCCCATTTATTATTTTACCGTTCTAAACTAATAACATACTCCCGAGACCTAGTAACTAAATCCCGAAACAATCACAACAACAATAACAACACTTCAACTCCAAAATCAAAACCAAAACCAAAACCGAGCCCTACCCCTTCTCGGCTCAATCCAAAACGCTTCCAAATCCAAACCAAACTACCAAAACAACAATAACAACATCAATAATATCATCCCCACCACCACCCTAAGCCTCGGTGGTGGTGGTGGTGGTCGGCTGTCGAGCACCCAACAAACCAAACGGACCCTCAAAACTATCATCAAACAAGAAAAATACACTCCCTTCGTCACCAAACAACAAACAAAACAAAAATATCAAAACCCTCACCGAGTCAACCGAGTTGACTCGGTGAGTCAAACTGAGTCGCGACCGAGTCGAGTACAAAAAGGAGATCCAAACGAGTTTTGGGGTTAAAACATTTATAAAAAGTTTTTTAGTAAAAGATTTAACATAAAAATGATTTATAAAAAGATTTGAAAAACGAGGGTTTCGGTATAAATCAATAATAACGAAAAGGGTGGCGAGTGTGGTGGTTTGCCGTCGATAGAAGGGTGATAGGAGGTGGTGGTGGCTCTCGGTGATGGTTGGGTTCACGGTAGTGGCGCGTGGGGCGCGTACGAGGTGATTGGGGTTGCGGGGGTGGTACGAGGGTGTCGGGGGTGTCCCGATCTATTGATTGGTGTAAAAAGATGGGTGACCGGAAAAATTTTCCGGCAAGGGTGGCCGGATTCTGCTGGTGTCGCCGGCGAGGTGGTGTTCGGATTCTTCAAAGAGAGAGAGAATTGAGAGTGAGTGTGTGTGTTATGAGTGTGAAAATGAGAAAAGTAAATAAAATGGGGTATATATATAAAACAAAAGTGTAGGGTAGTTTAGGAATTAATTAAAGTGTAGGGTAAGTTTTAAAAATAAAACAAGGGACCAACTATGCCAACGAGCTAAACTTCTCGCGAAAACGCTTCGGGGTCCAAACGACATAGCAAACGGACTCGACAAATTACGAAACTTGCGCCATTGTTCACGAAATCTTTTTCCAATAAAATCAAGCATAAACTTCAAAGTTTTTCTCAAACTCAATATAATTCAAATAATTTGGCAAATGCAATACAATTCGAGTTTTCTAGGTTGTGCTGAGTCAATCAAGGAATAAAGTTCTCGTTTCCAAATATATCTCACGCTTCTCAAGCCCAATTAACATGCATTAAAAGTTTAAAAGTATCTCAGGTACGAAAATAGATATTTGGCTAGAAATATGTTTTAGGAAAAAGTACCAAGTGTTACAGCAAACATCAAAAATGGACGCGCCAGAAGCGGTTGATTTAACCGAGGACGTCCCAAGCCAAACAAACGAGGCTTTGTTTGGTCATGACGTAGAACCACGGCCCATTGGCAAAAAGCGGGCTTCCAAGAAACAAAATTCGAGGCCACGACAAGCACCGGAGGCACGGGAAGCACCGGTGCTTCCATTTCTTCGGTCGCTTTCGTGGAGATGATGTGCGAAGAGTACCGGTCAAAACGTGAAGAGGCGAGTAGGGCGTATCAGGCGACCGCAGATAACCAAGCCACACAACAAAGGTTAAGGGAGATAGAATTTTTGATGCTCGACACTACCGGCAAAGATCCACATTGGGTGGCGTTGGTTAATATGGAAAAGGATAAAATCGCCAAGAAACTTGGGTTGCCTCCTCGTCAAGGTTGAAGAATTATGTGATGTTGTGTTTTATTTATTTCGTACTTTTTTTAGTAGCGTTTTTTTTAATTTCGTAATGTAATGTTGTGTTTGAATTAAGGTTATGTTTTAAATAAATGTTGTATTTGAGTTAATGTTATGTTTTAAATAAATGAAGTATTTGTTAAAATTTGGGGTTGAAATTGAAAATAATTGAGGTAGAAGTGAGTTAAGATGAGTTATAGGTGAGTTATGTTACCGGGGTTGAAAGTCAAGAGTTAAGGTTAAAAGGTAAAAGCTGATGTGGCAGTGAGTTAAGTTTTAACTCAACGTCACCTTACCGCATGCTCTAAGGGTTGTTTGGTATTGCTTATCAAAACTGCTTATTATAAGTTGTTTCGATAAGAAATACCAAATAACCCCTATAGGCAACTATAAGCAATCACAAACAGTTTTATTTATAAGGAGTCTCAGTAAGAAATCCTATACACCCCTATAATGTAGTTTCAATAAGCAATCCCAAACAACCAAGTTTCTTTTAAAAAAAAAAGAAAATGTTAAAGAGACCGGTTTTCATCACAGACACCGGTCTTTCAAACACAAAAAACATGTAGGTTTAGTCTATATTAGAAACTAGTTTTTAACATAAAACCAAGTCTCGATGCTTCTAATAGAGACTGGTTGCAGAACCGGTTTCTTTGTGTTCTGTTTATAGAGATACCCCCTCACAGAGAGTGGTTCCAAAACCACTCTCCACGAACCATTCTAACCTGTCTCCATGCCCTTTTGTGCAGTAGTGTTGGTTTTAATTGTAGTTTCTAGTATGACTATAATTGTCCTGTTATTTTAGAAATTATTTGATAGCCTATAACGGTGTAACGGGCCGTTATTTTTGTGATGAATAGTAAAAGATCCTGTTATTTTTATGCTAAATGTCTTGTTTTTTATAATTTTAAGTTCTGGTAGAACTTTTTACTACAGTAAACCGGGTAGATTGTAGCAAATTGAAATAAATAAATAAAAAATTAGAGCGTGAACAAGAAAATAAAAAAAAAAGGAATCAAAACCCAAAAAAATAGCAAAAAAAAATGAAAAAAAAACTTCAAAAAACCGAGTGTTCGGTTTTGATTATCTATAAACCAAAAGCTATGGTATGGTTTTGGTTTTGTATGAAAACTCAAACGGAAACGTCCCATACTAATGTCAGCAAAAGTTTTAGAAAGTATGCACAACATTTTAAACAAGTAGACCCAAAAGTGTAAAAAATAAGATATACATACATTATATTCGTAAGAATATCTCTTTAACTAACGTTATAACAAAACCAAATAGTTTATTTTTCTCTATCTCACACTAATTGTTACACCTTGTTAGAAAAAAATAGGTTCAAAAGAAAAGGCTATTTTGGAGTTTTATCAACAATTTGCTTTTGTTTATTTCATTGTTATATATATCATTTGTTTCGTTTAATTTATTTTCAATGCAAATATGAACTTATTTACATTTAGTATTGGTTTTGGCTAATAATTTATGAAATAAAGTTTATAACATTAGAAAAGCTTGACCTTGAATTAAAAAAATCCAAAAACTGAATCGAAAAACCAAACCAAATTTTCATTAGGGTTTTGGTTTTGGTTTTGGAAAAGTTAAAAGTGAACTTTCAGTTTGGATTTAGTTTTAGCTCTAAATCACCCCATGCTCACTCTACATGTTAGTGAGCATTTTTTGAAGTAAATAATTGAGAGATATCATAATCAATTGTTTAAAACTTTAAATAACAATGTAGAAAGTAAACTTAAGAAATATCTATGTGAAGAAATCAATCTAGACGTAAGACTATGCGTTATGGCAGGAAAACTTCACATGTGAAGGTGCTCCTTCACACGTCAAGCCCATAACAGCCTTCTCATTTGGCGCGTGAAAGAGGGAAAAAAAATTAGTTAGGCAGTCTTCTTAATCTAACAGAAAAGAAGGAAAAATGGAGTAAAGGGCTTTTTTGTGTGTGTGTGTGTGTGTGTGTGTGTGTGATATATTGTGTGCTATGTTTATATAATATTATGTGTTTTGGTGGTGTATCACCACACGTGAAGCACTTGCTTCACACATGAAAAATATGATAACCAAAATCCTTGGCGCGCGAATGAGGGAAAATGGACTCGGTTAGATGGTCTGCAACTTTATTTTTATTCTTTTGTAAGTGTGTGTGGTATATCATGGGGTATATTTGTAATAAGTGAAGTATTTTTATGTGTTTGGTTAGGTGATGACCACTATGTCATTAAAAGTGACGGTGAGGTGGGGTGTTGAAAAGTTATGATGCTCAGATAGAGGTGTTAGTCTGGTGACCATTACACCCAACATAAAGCGAGACATTTTTATGCGTTTTATTAGGTAGTTAACAATACAACTCTTAAGTAGTGAGTTAGATGATGGAATGAAAATTGATTCAAGGATGAGACGGAATTGGTGAGAATGTCATAGAAACCTAAAAGGAATTCATTTTCATAACACACACCAATGTGGTTTAGCGGTTTTTTGTTTCACAAGTAGCAAAACATAGTACGATAGTTGAGGTTTACAGAGCACTTTTACCCACACACACTTTTTGTTGAAATATGGATAAATATTAATACGCTAAATGTCTATTATCGAACACAAGACCTCGATATTGCACACATTACAAACGAGAATTAAAGTTTAATTAATATTAAATGTTATGTATATTTATTGTTTAAACACTAGAAGGACTTAACGGTCGTTAGTTATTAACCGTAAGTACTAACTATCGTTAAATGGACAAGATAAAGGACTAAAGATGAAATATACAGCAAGAAGGATCCGGAATGCCTTCCTAAGGCCTATGGCCGGTCGACAATGGGTTGGGGAAACCCAATCCCATTCAAACTTGGACAACAAGTTTATAAGGCTATATATACAAACACAAGGGTCATTTGTTTCTCACCTTTTGTGCATACACATAACCCTAAAGTTTTCTTCCTTCTTTCTTGTTCCTTAAATCCGATCGAACACCCCTAATTATTAAGGGTTTCGATTTTTGTTTTCTTAAAACATTGTGTTTACATAGATCTTGCAATCTCTTTAATTCGTTATAGTTTGTGTGTACAAGAACGAGGTAATAACTCACTATAGTTATTATCAAGAGATCGATAAACAAAAAGGTAAGGGGTTTATCATAGATCTAATAAAACCCTAATTTGGGTTCATCAATTGTTCAAGAATCAAGACTTGCATACGGTACGTTCTCTTTATGTTTTAGTTAATAATTATGTGTTACACTAGATCCTTAGCTTCCGCATATGTGCTACTTGATATTAGTAATAATATATGATAGTCATGGTATTAAAATTTTAACAGTGGCATCACGAGCCATGTATAACATGTAATTGATTACTAAAACCATAAAAGACGTATCTTTAATTGTTTTAGATATACATGTTGGTGTTTTAGATCTAGGGTTTGAAAAAAAATTTCGAAACGCTAACCCTAAATTGGGAGGGGATCGATTTTCATGAACCCTAATTAGGGTTTGTGGTTTTTTTTTAATAATTGGATTAGAAACTCTAGGTTTGCAACTTGATTATGTGACCTAATTGGTAATTGTTATGCATGAATCCATGACGAAACATGCATGTTAGTCATGAATTATTTGATTGTTTTAATTGTTACTACTTGTTTGCACATATTAATTACTAGATAGATCTAAATTGGGGAAGACCTCAATAGTAATTATGGAGTAATTAAATCAAATGTTACGTGATGTGGTTGTAATGCGCTGAGCATTCATGGCGCCTCTACAATTGATTCGTCCAATGTATGTACGGTCTGACTTCCTTTAGAAGCGAAACGGGCCATAGTTTCGATTCATGCATTGATCCCTAGGAATGATTTAGATTTAGGTGTCTATCTGATTAATGGTGATGCATGTGGCTATTTTTCACCTGTTTGAATATTTGTGAGTTGATTGTTGGGAATTATATGTTTCTTTGAAACTTTACTGTTTGTTTTGGATGTCGCGTCATCGTTGGACATGTTTTAGGCAAGTTAAAATGGTAATTTTGATTAAAAAGAGAAATTAATGTTGACCTTAAGATGGTGAAATCTTAAAAGTGATAGAGAGTTGGTAGAGTTTCTTGCCAAGCAGTGGCTTATGGGGCCGACTATGTGGTTACGCTTCGCACGCGCGCAGGTATGGCTCAGGCGAGATGAATGAGACGAAGATAGTTCACGTTTGTTGAGGGGTCATTTTCGGCATCCGCTAAGTCGTGATGTTGTCGTTGGTGTTGGATTTCAGCGGCCGAAACTCGTTGTGGTTGTGCTCCGATTAAGGTACTTTGTGAAGGGAAAATCAAAAAGAGCATTATCGGGGGTTTTCGAGTGAAAAGAGTGCGGAAAACAGGACAAAAATCAAGAGCACTTGAGGGCATTACTGAAGGTGACGCCGTCACATCTAGTAGATGCGCGTCAGTGAAAAGTAGTCAGAAGTGGAAAAAGCTCGTGACGATCCAGGGTCGTATTAAATGTGACGCAGTCGCCCGGGAAGCGTCCAGGTGTGGAAACCGAAGCATTATGACAACGTATCAAAGGCCGTCCAGGAAACCTAATCGCGAGCTAGAACAATGACTA
>LBNU01012628.1:60788-80311 GCA_014162995.1 Artemisia annua | reverse complement strand
CACAACGAGTTTGCTGCCCAGCATTCACTCCTCCTTGTGCTGGTGCGGCCACAAAAGCTTTAACAGTCTCTTGTCTCCTATTCTGTTGGTGGTGGTGATTATTGTTACGATACTGATTGTTGTTGTTGTTGCGGTGGTTGAAGTTGTTGTTCCTTTGGTTATCTTCCCATTTCCTCTTGTTGTCAAAGTGATTTCCTTTCTGAACAGCACCATGCTTGATCACTTGATCCATAAGGCGCTCAGCCATGCTAATAGTATCATCCAAAGTCTCAGCATTGTATGATGTCACATGTCCTTGGATACTTGCGGGTAATCCTCCAATGAACTTCTCAAGTAACTTCTCATTATACGGCACCATGTGAGCACAAAACACTTTCATCTCCTGAAAACGACGCACATACGTAGCAAGATCATAACCCTTCACAGCCAAGTAGTAAAACTCGGTATCCAACTTCCTCAAATCGCTACGAGAACAGTACTTCTTAACCATGGCCTTCTTGAAATCATCCCACGAAGTACTAAAAGCATTCTCCATTCCTTTCTCTTGAGCATAAGCATTCCACCATGACAAGGCATGCTCCAACAATGTACCCGTTGCATACTTCACCTTGTTACTCTCGGTACAGTTGCTCCTTTGAAACACTGACTCCATCTTCTCAAACCACTGAGTCAATCCAATAGCTCCTTCAGTTCCTTTGAAGGTAGTAGGCTTACAATCCATGAACTCCTTAAAAGTGCAGAAATGGTTGTTGGGAACCACTTGAACTCCAGCCTGTCCAACATTCTGAGGAACACCTGCTTGCCCGGCAAGCGCTGCTGCAATCCCTTCATCAATCATCTGCTGAATGGCAGCTGGGGTCATCTTCCTAGGAGGCATATTTATATTAATCAATACAATCACAACCTTTGTAAGTATTTGATCAATGTATCAGAATCATAGCGCAAAATAAACAACACCACAAAAAGAAAAGACATAACATAGCATAAGTCAACATCAATAACAGTACATCACCATAATACATCATAGATTTTATACTTGACATTGGTCTTACAAGATATGCAAAACAAGTACAAGTTTCCAACAAAATCTATTAACTGAACTATTCAGTCTACACGTACTCGGTAAACTACTATCAAAGATACTAACAACTATGAATGACCAATCACTACCCTCTCGAACGATCTCCAGACACAGCCATCACGTCAACACTGTCGCTAAACCTGAAGCTAGCCATCCTGTCGTAGTACATCTGCTACTGCATAGCATGAAGCTCATCCCATAATGACTGAATGCTATTATAGTGTTGATTGTTGTCCATATCAAGAAACACATCTCTCATAGTCAACTGCTCCACCATCTTCTCCATCCCAATCATCCTCTCATCTAGCAAATCCAAACGCTCTTGCAACTTAGCGCTCGACCGCTCCAACGAACTCAACCTCTCACTCTACCTCTGATGCTCCATATACATCTCTCCTGCTGCTCTCCTATCATCCTGCACCTCTCGTCTCAATCCTGCAACCTCAAACTGCCTATCACCCACACGCCAAGTGATATTCCTATGGCTATTCCTACACCACGCTATATCCCATCTCAAATGACTCATCGAAGCTCTGAGCTCTGACGGAGTAACACGAGCAGCTGTCGAAGACTCACCAATCTCATACGTCGTCGGAACCTCAGTCTCAAGCGCATATCCTAATGCCTCAGACGTATCCGACTTGTAAGTCACATCCGAAATCACAGGCGAAGGTAGCATAGGAGGAACATCCTGATCCTCATCCATAAACTCCTCGTCATCCTCCTCCTCATCGTCATCATCACTATCACCCTCATCATCATCATCAATACCAACATCATCCTCTAAACCTACCTCATCGTCCAAACCAACATCAACATCTAACTCAACCTCGTCTCCTAATAGCAATGGGTCAACAACTGGTGGGACTGGGACAGACATTATACTCTACAAGAGCATAGGGAAGGTATAAAGACACTAGCNATCATCAATACCAACATCATCCTCTAAACCTACCTCATCGTCCAAACCAACATCAACATCTAACTCAACCTCGTCTCCTAATAGCAATGGGTCAACAACTGGTGGGACTGGGACAGACATTATACTCTACAAGAGCATAGGGAAGGTATAAAGACACTAGCCAAATTTTCGCGGAAAACATTTTATAAGCCAAAGCATAATAGTGGAGAAGTTCCAAACCAAATCATAATATCAAAGCATGTATATATAGAGTTTAAATAAATACTAGGGCGCGAAGTGGCATGAAGAGCTGGCGGCTTTCTGTCTCAAAACATTTTGACTCCAGGAAAAAGTTTATAGTCGAGTGCGAGCTCGTTCGCTATAAACGTTGGCTCTGATACCATTCTAATTACAAACCATTTAGAGTACAAGGACTCTTAAGTCAAAGTAGCAGCGGAAAAAGTAAATAGAGTTTGCAGCAGAAAATAAACAAAGTTTAGCAGCGGAAGTAACAAAAGACACAAAAGGTTTTATGAATGACATGCAAATAAAGATAGAAAGATAGTGAAGCTGCCTTGACAGAAATGCCTCTTCAGCCTTAGCCACTCCACCCTGCCCCAAGTATCAAGCTTCAAAGCTAATTATTAATATCATTAGTACCTGAAACACATGCTTAAAAAGTCAACACAAAGGTTGAGTGTAATCCATAGGTTTAAATAATAAGGTTGAGCACAAGGTTTTAATCATAAGATATGAGCAACATATGCAAATATCGGGTAATCAAGGTAACAACCAATGTATAGAGGCATCCCTGTGCATATAACATTGTTGACGATGCTAAGCTCATGACACGCAAAACGTTAACCAACAATCATAGTATCAATATAACCGCGGAATTTCATAATATAATAGTGCCCCCAAGGCCGAGTACTTGCCAATTACCTGGCAAAATTGAATATAG
Source organism: Artemisia annua (assembly GCA_014162995.1). NCBI lineage: Eukaryota > Viridiplantae > Streptophyta > Magnoliopsida > Asterales > Asteraceae > Artemisia > Artemisia annua. The sequence goes on along the minus strand of LBNU01012628.1, from coordinate 77,368 downwards.
TACACCACAATTTGCCTATCCAGCAAAAGGAGCGGGAGGGTCAATTCCTATAGGCCTATATCCCTGTATTCGCGCTCACTAGCAAGTGATTAATGGTTCATGATCTGAGGGTCTTGCAATGGCAAGGTAAAGCTACTTAGCACATCGTCAGGAAAGCATACCAATCAGGAAAAGCACACCAAAAATACTTGTGCTCAGAAAACATTTAAAGCATGTATCTCACCCCATGGGTTTATAAACATTTAAAAGATAAAAAGCGGGGCTATGAATCACACCTTAACAATAGCAGGAAACGAGATATATCAACCAATCAAATAATGCGTCACAGCAAATAATCCTCAGCACAACCTAAGCAATATAAATATCATAACTCAGCAATGGTACTCGAATATTCTAATAAACAATGCTTGAATAAAAGTTTTATTAACCAATGGCGTTTGAATGAAAATAGTTTTCAAAAATTCTCGTGTGGAAGAAAGATAGAAAAAGAATAAGTCGGCGAAACGACCCAATACGCAAGAAAAGACGAAAGAATATCTCAAAGAAAGTCGTCGAAAAGAAATGGAAAGAAAAGAGATGAAAATGAAAGACACACTCATATAAATAACAAATTGCTAATAACAAGTCTCGGTTTTACCCGTTTTCCCAAAATAACGTTGTAATAAAAGGGTTTCGAAATAAATAGTAGTTGGTAAAATAGTTTGAAGTTTATAAAGAGTTTTACAAAATTTCGGCATGACCTGTCCGTTTATAGAAGGTTTCCCGAGTCAACGGCTCTTTATATTTTAAACAACGCTAATATTTTATAAATAATAATATGATTGGATATATCATTCACGTAGTCCATTAGTTGTTTAGGTTTATCGACCATTTTGTATTGTTCGGGTTCCAAGTACGTTAAGATTTTTAAGGGCCTAACGTACCCTACCGTCTCGTGTACCAAAGGGTCCATAAGTCCAAATAACCATAGCCGCAAATCCAATACGTCCAATTCAAGCTCACAATATAACATCACAATAATAATAATACGGATTCCAAGTCCGATGTCCAAATCCACTTAACTATGTCAAATGTATTTTAGGTTTCATAGTTTTTATTATCCGTTTTATTTATTTACCGTTCTAAGCTAAATAGTAATAATAATCCCGAGACTAGTAACCAAATCCCGAAATAATCCCAACAACACTAACAATAACAATAACTACAACTCCAAAATCAAACTCAAAACCAAATCCGAGTCCCTAAACCATTCGGCCATAACCACGACTAGATCCAAATCCGAATTCAAAACCAAACACTACCAAATTTAAATCCAAACAACCAAAACAATAACAACAACAATATACATCACCACCCACCACCACTCGTGGCTCGGTGGTAGTGGTTCTCGGCTGCCGAGTCACAAACAAACCAAACGGACCCTTATTACTTATCACAAACACAAAATATATACTCCCTCTAGTCCCAATTTGACAACAACAACAAGAAATAACCAAACGCTCACCGAGTCACGAGTTGANTTTGAGTGGTGTGTGTGTGTGTGTTTTGTTTGTATAAAATGAGAAAAATATTATTAAGGGGGTATATATTTGTAAACAAGGTATAGGGTAGAAAATGAATAAAAGGAAATGTAGGGTAGGTTATGTAAATAAACTCAAGGGACCAACTTTGCCAATGTATCAAACTTATTACGAAAACGGTTCGGGGCTCAAACGACATAGCAAACGGACTCAAAAAATTACGAAACTTGCGCCATTGTTCACGAAATAATTTTTCCAATAAAATCAAGCATAAACTTCGGAGTTTTTCTCAAACTCAAAATAAATCAAATAATTTGGCAAATGCAATACAATTCGAGTTTCTAGGTTGTGCTGAGTCAATCAAGGAATAAATTCTCGTTTCCAATATATCTCACGCTTCTCAAGCCCAATTTAACATGCATTAAAAATTTAAAAGTATCTCATGTACGAAAATAGAAGTTTGGCTAGAATTAGGTTTTAGGAAAAGTACCAGGTGTTACAAAGTGCAATTTGGTTATCCTATGCGGAGACTAGGGAGGGGTCTCCTGCTTCAATATCAACCATCTCTAAGAGACATGTCGATAGATTACGCCGGTTCCCCGTGAGAATGAAACAAGCTCTTTTGAGAGAACTTGAGTGGCTAGAAGGTTTAGTGCAGTGCGTCACTGATGTCTTGTCTTCAATACCGATGTTACCTTAGTAACAATCAGTAGCATATGAATTGAACCCGGTTTCTGCCCTAAGGTTGAATATTTGGAGGGCTATTTCTTTTTAATTCTTCAACCCCTTCAGTGCTTACCGAGACTTCATAACTAGAACCTTGTTGGGTTTGTTCCAGTCCTAGCTCCATCTCAGTCGGCACTTTTCCCTTTCTCACTTTTCTCCTTTTTCAATCATTCCTAAGGACTTCTAATCTATCTATTGGATTGTCCCTGGGAAGATCCCTCCGGTTCTGGTAGATCATGGGAACATCTACCTAACCTTACCATCCTTATAACTCCATGCTTTAAAGTAAAGTGGTCGGTCTTTTGGTATCTTTCCATAATCGCCATATAACCAAATTCATTGAAAATTCTCTCAAAGTGTTTATGATTAAGAAACATATTTTTGCTAACAATTTGAGGGTTTTAGGATTTTCAAATGCTCCCCCTTAACATGTGCTCATAGATTTTAGATAGAAATTTGCACATGTCGGGGTGAGTTGCACTTTTGAATTGATCCACTCTTAATAGACATATACCCTAGGGACACGTTTACGTTGCTTAGTTAAAGGGATCCATTATCAGCTTTTAGGTGATAACTAGCCCTAATAACTAACTTGAAGTTGTTAACATTCCTTAAAAATGAAGTTAGCCTCGTCAAAGTACATATCTAAGAAGAGTCTCTCGAAACGGTACATTTTACTTGGATAAATCCTTTCGAATAATAGCATTTGTGTTTTGTCAATTCGATTGTTAGATCTGAGCCACACTCACATGAGATGCCGAATCCTTTTGTCACCGAAAACTATTTTGCTCCCCCTCAATATACCCATTCATATATAAAAGAGTTTGGCACATATGGGAGAGCATCCAAAACATCACATTTTTTTATCAGATTTCTTTACATAAATCACATTCTCTCCCCCCGATCACAAATTTCAATTCAATTGAGATTTTGTGATCCCAAGTGATTTAAATGAGTTAACAACGAGTTTGGGAGAAAAAATGTGGAATGATTTGAGTATTTTCTGAAACATGAGACGAAACTTTTATTCGTTATGTGTCACAAATGATGAGTTTTAAAATGATTTAGATTTTAATTCGAAACTCACGAAAAATTCGTATGTTGACACATAACATCACTGCTGATTATGTACACAAAAGCTTGTTGTGGTTTTTAATAAGATTTTGAAATCACTCTCCCCCTCAATCAATGAATCATTAATAATTTTTGAAAATTTTTTCATTGATTGAGTGATTTTAGGAAACGATTAAGTTCTGATTGATTTACAAAAACTCATGGTACCACCAAGTTTTTCACAAATACTTTCCAGAAAAATCGTAAAAGGGAAAATATTTGCGATGGAAAGAAGACTTCTCTTCTTTATCAAGAAATAATGCACTGAAGCGTACATTATTTTGGAAAGTGCACAGATGTAAAGTAATCCATGCCCGGATGAAATTCATCCGTTGTTAGGAACAACCGTCTTTTTGGCGACGTGTTTTCCTCATTTTTGAAAACCGGGTTGCTATCTTAAGTAATAGCAAACCTTAATTTTATGAACGGGTTACAGTCTGAAATAACTTCAAGCCATTTAGGCATGTTTTGAAAACATTTTGAACTTCTATTCGAACTTCATTTAAAGACCCGTGTCATTATTGAATGACATTTCTAGGACCGTAAATGTTATCGATGCCAGAAGACATGTCTTAAAAAGTAAATGTTTTTGGTATTTTCTATTTTTCTGATTTTTATGGGTTTTTGTGGGTTTTATAATTTTCTATTTTCTTTTTGGTTTTAACATATGTACAAAGGATACTAATTAGTTTAAGAAGATGTTGACATGAGTACCGAAATGGGAATATCGTTAAGCTCTTTGTAGAAGTCTGTAGTCAACATCTTTTAAACTTTCACCACCAAAGCTTTCGAGGCTCATGAATAATCGTCTAAATTTGAAGTTGCCATGATGTGATCTTAAACGGGATTTTACAACTCTTGTGACTTAAACCGAGAGATCGATTCTCTCCTGGGATTTTACTAAAGTCAACAAAAGAAACCGAAAGATGTAATATGTGAGTTAGACTTAGAGTGAGATCTTGGATAAGTCACAATTAGCACGAAGTGTCAAGTCGCGACAAGTCAAGTTACAATAGATCCGATCGTAATAAGTCAAGTCGTAAAGATTAACTCACAACGTCAAATTACAATCAGACTAATCGAAACGACTTAAGTCACAACAATTCACCAAACGCAATTAGTTAACAAATCACTAGAATCTCACAACTGAGTCAATCGTTAGACACCATCAAATCATTGAATTTTAGCCTCCTCATTGTGAAGCTTTGGTAGCTTCCCTCCAAACCGACAATCACCTACATGAGACCACTTCCCCCAAGTCGTTGAAGTGATGAAAAAAGTCTCATTGTATGAAGCTCAGAAACATGAAGAAAACGATAACATCGAAGTAACGGGGTGATACACGAATCATCTCTGCAGTTATCAATCCCGGAATATATGATTAAGCTCGATCACGTGACCCTGTTGTGCGTCCTCGATATACACATTACTTTGCGGTTTTGAGAAGTTGTCCATTCGGGGGAACATGATATCAACATCTTCATTTCACCAAATGCTTTCCAGTTATCTTACATTTAACAACTCAATCCATATTGTATACATGTAGCCAACACAAGAAGAAACGATGACACCAAGGTAACAGGTTGAAGCACTGACCCTCTCTGTGGATATCAACTTCAGAATAAATGATTAAGCCCGGTCATGTGAACCTGTTGTGCGCCCCTGATGTACACATATCTCTCCCATGATGGTTGCGATCTCATCGGAATCATCATACCAAAGTGTACATGAATCATTAACCAGAAGCACTTTACCATAAATCATATCAGCTCATATGAAGATGTCGATAAACAATATCATCTCACACTCCAACTTTCCTTCTCATGTTTCTTCTCACTGAAAGCTGAAGTACAACATACCACAAGTATCGAGAGACCACTTCCCCCACGTAGTTGGAATGATACACCAGAAAAACGAGTTAAGACACTGATTATCTCAGCGGTTGTGACATGTGTCTTCCCTGAATATCTTCAATTAAGAAGCATAAAGCTCATCACGTGTACTCGTTGTGCGTTCAGATGTATGTCTCCTTCCCCCTTACTGGTTTTGATACCTCAGAATCAGCAACACATTATACATTAAATCATGTGAGAAGAATAAATTAGCTCAAACGTATCATGTGAGAATCAACTGCTACAGAAACTCTCATTGACTATCTTTACCAACCCTTATGTAGGCTATTTGAAGTGACCATTGATGAAGTAAACCCGATATATCTGACTTGAAGCTGAAGTAAAATTCCCCATTATGGCGACTTAAGCTTGCACTAATGTTGGAAGAACGGTGTAGAGAATTAATGCTCCAAGCAAATCCCTAAGTACTCAATACTTACTCAAAGTATGATACATTAACACCTCTTGCGATTATCCACAACATCATCTGCGTGTGACACTGAGTACTACAACGGAACTCCTTAAAGTGATAGTTAACCATGTCTTCAACCATCCACCCCGACTGCTGGTAACTAGATAAACCAAGTCTTCAACTTATCATTGAAAGTCATGCATCCAACCAACCCTGACTTCAAGATAAAATAAGATCACGCCGTTGTGAAAGTCAACTTCAATCTCAAATAAAGGATACCAAATAAACTCCGTGATCACATGACATTCCATGTCCAAATTCTTAGCCGACATTTTACTTTATGATCTTGTGGTTGGTTTACAAAGTGCACATTAGGAGGAACCACAATCCGTGGTGAAAGAAGTAAAAAACGGATCATTATTCATGTGTGCAACTTCAATGTCATGATAGTCATCATCAGCACCTTGAGGAGTAACTGAAGATTAGGTTACTTGAGTAGTCTGAGAAATACCTCTAGATGGTGCATCTTGATCAATGGAGATTGAAGAAGGTGGACCAGTTGAGTATTCGTTAAGGCTTGGAAGTATTCATCAAACATAAATCCCAGTCATCCTTAGTGAGTAGAACATTAGGTGTTGGAGGAGAGACGTATAACCATTCTTCAACATCGATCAACATGTAGCATATTCATACTTCTCCCCTCAAAAATTGCATACGAGGTTTGCCATTTTTGATTGAGTAGCAAGTGAATAAGAATACAATCAATCATGTAGTTTATTGACATTTCTCCCCCTCAAAAATTGCATACGAAGTTTTCCATTTTTGATTGAGCATGTGAATAAGAATACAATCAATCATGTAGTTTATTCACCCTTCTCCCCCTCAAAAATTGCAAACTAGGTTGCCATTTTTGATTGAGCAAGTGAATACGAATTCGATCAAAGATGAGTATATCCACTTGATGAGTGAACGACCATGGAGAGAGCATGAAGCATGTAGTTGAGAATGGCCAGCAATAGGAAGATTTCTCTTCTTCCAAAGATAAGGCACACTGAATCATACACCTTTCTTTTCTTTGATGAATGGGGCCTGAAGTGTTGTCAGCAGACGCCATAATGTTGACAATGAGGATCGAGGCTTGAACTGAAGTGTTCAAACATCATAATGATGAAGAGCGAGGCATGAACTGATGTGAACAGACGTCATTGTAGACATGCATCAACATTGACTTTCATGATCTCCTGAATCAGGAGAAATTCGTGCTTCAGTCATCCAAACTTTGATTCTTTCCATGAAGTGAATGATCGATGTACCTGCAACTGAGTAAGGACTACCTGAACTAACATTACAAANTGAAGAGCGAGGCATGAACTGATGTGAACAGACGTCATTGTAGACATGCATCAACATTGACTTTCATGATCTCCTGAATCAGGAGAAATTCGTGCTTCAGTCATCCAAACTTTGATTCTTTCCATGAAGTGAATGATCGATGTACCTGCAACTGAGTAAGGACTACCTGAACTAACATTACAAACTTGATTGCATATATATGGGTTAGTGACAACAATATCCAAACCCTTAGGGGTTTCACGGTCAGCCATGGTTTTGCCATTGGTGAGCAGCTTTCCGGTAGGTATCCACTTAAGTCCAACATTCTTAAAAATTCTACCAGTTGGAATCCACTTGTGGCAAGGTCTAGGATTGTTAAGCTTCTTATGCATAGTGGAAGACTTATCGTTATTCCTAGTCACCAAAGATTTAGCAGTTTGTATCCACCTAGGAGAAGTTTTAGGTATGTTTTGCTTCTTATGCACTGAAGATGACGTACTATAAATCCTAAACTTAACAGGTTGAGCCTTAGCCGTGTTCCTCAATAGACCAGAAGGCATCATACAAGGTTGTGAGCCTAAGATTCCATCCTTATGGAGTAGTGCCCTTTTCCTAGCCTTTTTTAGATCATAGTTCTTGTGCAAGTCATTCATATCATAAGAATTTTGAATCTTAATGCTTGGTTTTGACACAGTTTTTGAACTAATCATAGAGGAGCTGGGTGTAGGAGTCACTACCTTTTGAGGTTTAGCAGAACTAGTAGCATTTATCTTAGGCAAATAATGTGGAGTGACTGGTTTTGTCAAAACTTGTTCTGCATCAACTTGGGAGGCAAACCGTGTTTTTGAAAAGTTTGGTCGTTCAGATCTAAACGCAGTCGGTTGTCTAACAACTGATTGGTTTCTATTCAATTGAAAAACAGGTTTCCCCAAGATTGATGGTTTTGCAAACTTAGTGTTCACACTATTCCCTGTTGTTTTTCTTAGCTCATTCTGTAATGCTGTTATTGTGAAACCCTTTTCCTGAACTTGAGCTTTGAGTTCATCATTTTTTGCAATCAAAGACGTTGTTTGCTCAACAATTTTAGTTTTTTGTTTCTTTGATTGAATCACACAGTTCTTTGCAATGAATTTTCAAAGTCTCATTTTCATCACATAATTCAGCCACTTGTTCCTCAAAATTTCTAGTTGCAATAACATTATTGTCATGTTTAGCCTTAACTTCATTACACATATCACATATCTCAGTAATACGTATTTTCAGGTTGTTGATTGTCAAGTCCTTGGTTTCTAGCTGAGCTTTCAAATCATTAATCATAAAGAATTCATGGAAATCAGGAAGTTCCGGATCTTTACATGGTTGGTTAGTTTGAAAACTTTCTTCCTTTTGTTGCATTGCGATTTCAAGTGAAATACAATGTTTTTCAAGTTGTAAAAATCTGTTTGAAAGTTCATTAAAAACTTTTATATCAACCATATCATTTGATTTAAAAGACTCAGCTGTAAACAAAGAACTTGACTCATCATCACGTTCAGCATCCTGATCACTTTCTCCCCCTTTATGATTCATATTTGTTAAATCAGAAATGGTATTATTATCAGTCTTTTTCAACAAATATGCGTCATAAGTGGGCATAACTTGATCAGTATGCAGTCGTTTATCAGAAAGCACATTATGATATTCAGTTAGGGGTACCTCAGCAATGACACTTGTTCTTTTAATGGTCTTAATTCAGTGCCCATGTCTGGAGTATCACTAGTCACTGAGTTGCAGGGTGTGTCAAGCTTATCAGTCTCTGATTCTTTGCATATCGTGAAACCTGACCCAACATCCGATGCTATACCCGAGTCACCAACACCATCACATGATTGTAACCTACATGCCCTCACCTTGTCATCATATGCAGGTATATGTTGTGCCTTTTCGTTAATGAATCTTTTCACTTTATCCATAAGTTGGACAAGTGTGTCTCTGAACGTGCCAACCTCAATTCCCGTGTGATAAGCAAAGCACTTTTTCGTCATCTCAGTATAATGGTCATACTCCAGAGTGAATTTCGAATCAAAGAACACTTGGAGTTGTTTGTTGATCACACAAAGGGCAGCCATGGATCCCATTTTGGAAGATTCTCCTTGGTCAAGTTGTTGTTGTAGTTGATAAAAATTATCAAGTTTTCAACTTTCTTGAAGTTTAGGTGTTTTTAAGCATAGAAGTACAAATTTCTTGGATTAAAAACGTGTTTTGGGTGTGCTTTTTGCTAAATCTAAACTCGACCAAAATTTGTACTACTTATCGAGAACTATAGACCCTATTCTATTGAGATCTTCATACGTTGTTCTTCAAGTGCTTTGGTGGATTACTCAGTGGTTTCTATCTTGTGTAAGTTAGAAATATCACTTCGACTTCGGATAACTATCTAAATTGTATAATCTAGATAGTTCTTGGATCTTTTCGATAAGAAAAAGTCTATCAAGATAATTTGTAAATTCAATCGAGAAAATTTGCAAAATTTATCGAGAACCTTTGCCAAAATTTATCGAGAACCTTTGCTGATAGTTTATCGAGAAAGTTTGCTAAACTTATCGAGAAACCTTGCAAATTCTATCGAGAAAATTTGCTAAATTCTATCGAGAAACTTTGTACAATTTTATCGAGAAACTTTACAACTCTTATCGAGATCACTTGTATTTTATCGAGAACTTGGATAACTTATCGAGAACTTGATTAATTTGTCAACACCAAACTCTACTTCTATTTCGTTGGAACAATCCGAGATCAACTTTATCAATCAGAACTTAATCAATGGCAACTCAACAAGACATTCATGCCGCCGGTGCTGAAAACCGACCTCCCATGCTTTCAAAGGGTGGTTATTCACAATGGGCTAGTAGAATGCTACGCTATCTTAAGAGCAAAACGAATGGAAATCTTCTGGTTAATTCTGTTTTGCACGGTCCTTTCAAACCAAGAGAAATACTAGACCCTGGTGATCCGAATGGAACCCCCCAGTACCACCTTTCCACAGGCTTCAGAATGAGACTGACTACACCGAAGTAGATCGACAACAAATCACTGCTGATGATCAAGCATTTCACCTTGTTGTTCTTGGTCTACCAGAATCGACTTATGCTACAGTGGATAGTGAAGAAAGTGCTCATGCAGTCTGGGAAAGAGTTAAGAAGCTTATGTATGGAACGGATATCGGGAAACAAGAAATGGAAACACAATTGCTTAAGGAACTTCGCAAGTTCACTTCAATTCCTGGTGAATCCATAGAGTCGTATTATCTCAGATTCTGCAAGATCATGAATGATTTGTCAAGGCACAACCTCACTCAGACAAACATTGCTAACAACACAGTCTTTCTGAATGAGCTACAACCAGAATGGGGAAGATACGTCACCATTGTTTATCAGACGAAGAATTTGCATGATGTTACTTATGATCAGTTGTACGATTTCTTGAAGCAGAATCAGGCAGAGGCAAATGAAGTGAGAGCTGAGATGCTAGCCAAGAAACATGATCCTCTAGCACTTATTGCTAATACACCATCACCTTCATCAGTGAACACACCATATCAACCATCATCATCATCTTCCACTCACAACTACATGCAACAACAATACATTCCACAACAAACTGCTGTAATCCCACAACAACAATTCTACCCACAACAACAACAACAAGTCATTCCACAACAACCATATCCATACTTCCCAGAACCAGAGTTCACTGACAGTGATGATTCTACTGATGCTTTGACACAAGCACTTGCTCTTCTGACAAAAGCAGTCCAAGGACGCTATTCCACACCAACCAACAACAACCAACGAATTTCAACGAAAACTCGTAACAGGCAGATTGTGCAACCGAGTTTCAACATGGGCAATGCCGGGCCGATGGTTGGAGGTATGAGGAATCAGCAAGGATATGCTCCGGGCTATAACATGGGTAATCAGAATAGGCAGAATCAGATGGGTCAGTATGTAGGGAATCAGATGGGGCAAATTGTTGGTAATCAGAGGGGTCAGAATGTTGGTATTCAGGGTAATCAGTTTGGCAATGTTGGGAATCAGGGTAATCAGAATGGAAATGTTGCAGCACAAGTTGGTGGGAATTATGGAAATGTGAATGGGAATCAGCAAAATATGATTAAGTGTTTCAATTGCCAAGGTGTCGGTCATATGGCGAGGAACTGTCCTACTAAGCCACAAAGAAAGACTTCAGAATATCTGTAGAAAGCATTGATGCTAATACAAAAGGAAGAGGCAGGATTCCAGTTGAACGCCGAGGAGCATGATTTCATAGCACTGATGGATGACATGGAGGACAGAGAGGATGTGAATGCAAACTGCATATTTATGGCTAATCTTCAGGAAGCTAAGTATGATACAGATTCTGAGACACCTCCTGTTTATGATGCCAATGCACTTTCTGAGGTACACAACTTCGATCATGACAACAATAATGATATATTTGATGTCTTTTCATGAGGAACAGCATTCTGAGACACAGGCACCTATTTATGATACATATCAGGATACGCCGAATAGTAGCAATATTGATTCGACGACTCCCGATATGAATCATAATGGAGGCTCAGTTTCACAGCATTCTGAGACTGATGAGGAAACACGTGCTTTATTTGAAACATTATTGAATAAATGTACTATCGAAGTTGAAAAAGTGAAAAAGGTCAATCGCGATGTTAAGGCCGCGAATGAGATATTGACCACTGAGCTTGAGAGATACAAGGCCAAAGAAAAAAGTTTTCTAAATGATAAAAAACGCGAGTCTGAATTTGAAATTGGTTATAAGAAAATACTTGTTAAAGATAGAGAATTGCAATGCAAATATGATACTCTTGAAGTCACTTCAATGAAAACAATTAAATCTTTAAAACAAGAGATTTCTGATTTAACAAACCAACTTTCAAAACAAAAATCAGCTTATGCCAATCTTGAAAAAGAACGGGATGAGTTGAAAAAAGACTTTGCAAAGAAAGAAGATAAACTTTTGGAAGAAATCATAGAGTCAGAACACAAGATTGCTAAACTTGAAGATTTGTTGGTTAAAAAGGGTCAATCAGCTCAAACGATTCACATGATTTCTAATCAGACCGATCCGTTTTACCACACAAAATACAAAATGGCTCTAGGGAACAAAACACCTTGTAATCTCAAGAAAGCTCAGCAAGAACAGAATGTGATTTACAATGCTAATGTGATATATGAGAAACATGATCCTCCTTATGTGCGTGATTCTGATGATACTATACAACTTGCGGAGGAGAGTCAACATAAAATGAAACAAAAGAATCCTAATTTAAAACCAATTGATTACGAGAAATGGAACAAAATCAATGGAATCACTTTTGTCCCTCAAAAACAAACACAAACTGTTTCCAAAAAATTCACTTTCAAGCAAATGCTTTCAAAACCTGCAGTTGTTTCCAAATCTCTTTCAAATATTGAACAGATGTCTTCAAACAACACTTTTAACACAAGTGATGCAAGGGGATATCTTGATGATCTCAAAACCAGAGTTGGAACACTTCAGAGGACTTTAGAATCTAAAACGAAAACAAATGAGAAAAATTGGAACTCAACAGTCCATTTACAAGTGAAAAAGATTCTTGAAAGTGATATTGCTCCACAACTCACTGCTGTGAATGCAAGAGTGATTCATTTTGAACAAGCGTTTTTGAAAGAAACAGCTGACTTTGTTACGGATCACAAATCCCTAGTAAAGCAGGCAAATGAATCTTTTGAGAAAATAAGTGTTTTGGAAAAGTTAAATGACTCTCTCTTCGAAGCTGTGATGTCTACTGATATTATGTCTCTCATATTGCAAATATATTCTGTTGAAGATGACGAACGACTTCGAGCTGAGACCTCCGCACTTGTTTCAAAATATGAAAATGCTCTTATTAAACTTGAAAAAGAAAACGTGTCATATTTTAAACAACTTGATCGAAAAAAGGAAGAATGCAAGTATGACAAATTGTCGTATGAGCGTGATTTCAAGAAGTTGCAAGAGCAAAATGATCTTTTGAGGTCTCAGCTTGAAAGTTTAAAAGGAAAGGGTGTGGAAACTAAGCTTGAAAAACCAAAGACTTCGGAGAAACCAAACGCTTTTAATCCGGTTGTAAAACCAAAAATGTCAATTTCTCGGTTTGCTCCAAAAGTCGATGTGAACAAAGATTTATCAAAAACAGTCACTCCATCACCTTTGTCCAAATGTAATGAAAAAGAAAAATGTGCTGAGAAAGGAAAAGCGGTTGTCGAAACACCAAAAGTTTTAGCCCCTGGTCTGTTTAGGATTAGTCCCACTACTGCGTGTGCCTCTACATCTAGGACAAGCGAAAAATGTGTAAAGGATAATTCTAAAGAGTCTAAGGATACTAAATGCGACAACAAAATAAATTCTAATGAGTGTGCCTTACCTTCTACAGGAGTAGCAAGCACATCTAGGAGCAGCAGACTAAAGCCTAGAAGCAATACAAGGAACAATAGAGTCTCGCCTGTCTCTAAGAGTAGTTGCAAGAATAAAATGGAAGAAGTAGAAGAACACCCTAGGAATTTATCGCTTTGTAATAAGAAACATAGTTCATCTGAATGTAATGTTGATCGTACTGTTTTGAATGCATGTAATGACTCTCTTTGCTTAACGTGCATGAAATGCTTAATTAATGATGTTCATGATGAATGTGTTTCTAAGTATGTGAATGAGATGCTTGAACAGAATGATGCTTTAGATAAATCTAGTGCGAGATCTAGATACTTTGGTAAACTAATTAAAAAGATTAGGTATCCCACAAGTAATAAAATGCCTAGAGATTATCTTAAGTACTGTGCATGGAAACCAACGGGTAGAGAATTCACTCTTAAGGATGGTAAATTGATAGTGGTTCAATCTGAACAAACAGAAACCTTCTATGAGTGTGACAATGCTTTTACCTCTAACCCCATGGAACCTAATTCGAAACGGTTTCCAAATACAAAATCTTCTGTTCTACGCAGGTTATCGAAATTTGTCTTTGGATCGTCGACTCGGGTTGCTCCAAGCACATGACCGGGAATTTGAAGCTGCTGATCAACTTTGTTTGGAAGTTCATGGGAACTGTACGTTTTGGAAATGATCACATTGCAGCTATTTCGGGTTATGGAGATCTTCAGTTTGGAAATTACTTAATCACTCGGGTTTACTATGTCGAAGGGTTGGGACACAACTTGTTTTCAGTCGGGCAGTTTTGTGATGCAGATTTAGAGGTTGCTTTTAGAAGAAACACGGTTTTTGTTCGAAATTTGGTTGGAAAAGATCTTTTAATCGGAAATCGCGACACTAACCTTTATGCTATCGACATCAATCAAATGGCCTCTACATCACCAATTTGTCTTATGACAAGAGCATCAGAAACAAAGTCTTGGTTGTGGCATCGACGTTTATCCCATCTCAATTTCGACACGATCAACAAATTGGCCAAAGACAACATCGTCAACGGACTCCCAAAGCTCAAATACACCAAAGAACACTTATGTCCATCTTGCGAACAAGGTAAGAGCAAAAGAGCAACATACAAACCAAAAACCGTACCTAGTTCGGAAGCAAGGTTACACTTGTTACACATGGACTTATGTGGCCCGATGAGAGTTGAAAGTATCAATGGGAAGAAGTATATTCTTGTTATCGTCGATGATTATTCAAGATATACATGGGTGAAGTTTTTGAGATCAAAAGATGAAGCACCTAGCACCATCATCACCTTTCTGAAGCGTATTCAAGTTCTACTTCAAGCTCCAGTAAGGATTGTAAGAACAGATAACGGCACAGAATTCACAAATCAGGAGTTAAGAACGTATTTTGAAGATGTTGGAATTACACATCAAACATCGGTTGTTAGAACTCCACAGCAGAACGGGGTAGTTGAAAGAAGAAACAGAACTCTTGTGGAAGCTGCTCGTAGATTTATTCTAGTGCACCGCTATTCTTATGGGCTGATGCTGTCGCTACTGCATGTTTCACTCAAAACAGATCCTTAATCCATCCCAGATTCAACAAAACACCTTATGAGCTTGTGAACAGTCGAAAACCAGATATTTCTTATCTTCACGTGTTTGGCGCTTTGTGCTATCCGACGAACGACAGAGAAGATCTTGGTAAATTGAAAGCTAAGGGTGATATTGGAATATTCATTGGTTACTCAGAAAATTCAAGGGCATTCAGGGTGTATGTTAGAAGAACTAAGAGGATAATGGAGACGATGAATGTGAAATTTGACGAGATTTCACAAATGGCTTCTGAGAGACTCGCTCTAGAACCCGCGGTTAACCCAATGGCTTCTAATCAATCCGGATTAGGACCCGAACCTAACATAAAGACTTCTGGACATATCAGTTCAGGACTCGTACCTAATGGAGCTCAGTCAACTATACCAGATAAACCAACAAATCAAGAACTCGAAAATTTCTTCGAGTTAATGTTTGATGAATACTATGGTGGAACTTCGACAAATGCGTCTTCACATCATTCCGCTGCACCCGCTCAACATCAACAACCACCACCACCACAAACACAAGATGCATCAACAACCGTCGAAACTCAAGCACCAACTCCCTCAACATCAACACCATCAACATCTACTCAAGCAACTCCAGTGATTGAAATTGTTCTACCAAGAGTTGATGAGCAAAACCAAAATTCAACTTTTCAAGGAGAGTCTTCACAACAAAATGCTACGTTAGACAAAAAGAGTTGGAACACTTCAGAGGACTTTAGAATCTAAAACGAACACAAATGAGAAAAATTGGAACTCAACGGTCCATTTACAAGTAAAAAAGATTCTTGAAAGTGATATTGCTCCACAACTCACTGCTGTGAATGCAAGAGTGATTCATTTTGAACAAGCATTTTTGAAAGAAACTGCTGACTTTGTTACGGATCACAAATCCCTAGTAAAGGAGGCAAATGAATCTTTTGAGAAAATAAGTGTTTTGGAAAAGTTAAATGACTCTCTCTTCGAAGCTGTGATGTCTACTGATATTATGTCTCTCATATTGCAAATATATTCTGTTGAAGATGACGAACGACTTCGAGCTGAGACCTCCAAAATTGTTTCAAAATATGAAAATACTCTTATTAATCTTGAAAAAGAAAACGTGTCATATTTTAAACAAATTGATCGTATGAGCGTGATTTCAAGAAGTTGCAAGAGCAAAATGATCTTTTGAGGGCTCAGTTAGAATGTCAAAAAGGAAAGGAAATGGACACTAAATTTGCAAAACCATCGACTTCGGACAAAGAATATATTCCAAAAGCGGTTGTTCAACCAAAAATGTCAATTTCTCAATTTGTTCCGAAAGTTGATGAGAAAAAGGATTTGTCAAAACCAGTCACTCCATCACCCTTATCCAAATGTAATGAAAATGAAAAATGTGCTGATATAGGAAAAGCAGTTGTCGAAAAACCAAAAGTTTTAGCCCCTGGTCTTTTTAGGATTAGTCCCACTACTGCGTATGCCTCTACATCTAGGACAAGCGAAAAATGTGTAAAGGATAATTCTAAAGAGTCTAAGGATACTAAATG
>LBNU01012628.1:11225-60305 GCA_014162995.1 Artemisia annua | reverse complement strand
GCACAATTTTTGGGTGAAAAGCTAGTAAGCTGGTCGTCTAAGAAACAGGATTGCACTGCACTATCAACCGCGGAAGCCGAGTATGTGTCTCTATCTGCGTGTTGTGCCCAAGTTCTTTGGATGCGGACACAGCTCACAGATTATGGCTTTACTTTCGACAGAATACCTATGTATTGTGACTCGAAAAATGCCATAGCCATCTCGTGCAACCCCGTGCATCACTCTAATACGAAGCATATTAGAGTCCGCTACCACTTCATAAAAGAGCACGTAGAAGAGGGTATTGTTGAAATTCATTTCGTTAAGACGGATTACCAACTTGCCGATCTATTTACTAAAGCCCTTCCAAAAGATAGATTTGACGATTTAGTTCGACGAATTGGCATGCGAAGCCTAACCCCTGAGGAGTTAGAACGTCTTCTCGAATCCTCTTGAAAAACTTTTTAAAAACCGCTTCGCTGTAAATATTTTTGAAAAACAAAATACAAAATTTGAAAAACCTACAAAAAGAAAATACAAAAATAGAAAATTTTAAAAATACAAAAACAATATAAAATTCAAAAATCCAAAAATATTCTTCTCACGACATGTCTCTCGTATAATCGATATTATGTACGTTTCTAGAAATGTTATTCAAAAATAGCACGGATATGTACATATGCTTGAGCGGGAGTTCATTTAAAATGTTTTCTAAAACATGTCGTTTCTCAAATTTTTCTTAACGATGGCTTTCGTATACTTCAGTACGAAACCCGGACCCGAATGATGACTTCTGATTATTTCAGATCAGGACTCGAACGCTCAAAATCGAAATTCTTTTCAAAAAGTTCGAGTATAAATAAACGAAAAGATTTCAAGCAAAAACTCGTTTTCACAAAATGACTTGTGTACACCCTCAGTGCATAACTCAAGTTTTCAAAGAAAGGAAAGTGCTACGCAAAAACGATTTTCATCAACAAAGTGCACTTATCCTAAAAATGGACAATGTTGTACGCCTCAGTGCGACATTCCTATTCAAACAAAGAGAAGTCTTTGTTTTTTCAAAAAACCTTGATGCAAAATTCAACAAATCTAAAATTTCTTACATTTTTAGAATTTTTGCTCAAGAAGACTCCTTCCCTCTAAACTCATTGCAAAAGCTTAAAATTCTCACAAAAATATGCGAGTTCTGAGGGGGAGTATTATAAAAAGAAAAATGTTCCGATTTCATGCAAAACAAAATCCGTCTATCTCTCGAAAAGCTTTATATTTAATCAATTGATATCAAAAATATCATGATATGCTATTTTTGAGGGGGAGAAGACGTGATTAAATGTGATCAAAAATGTTCAAAAGTTGTGGCAGAATCTCGAGCTCGTAAGTAAAGACATAAAAGTCTTATACTAGACTCAGAATTGACTCTCGAATTGACGAAACAAAATGTTAGTATTCGAAAGGATTTATCCAAGTAGAAAAGTACCATTTCGAGAAACTCTTAATTAGATGTTTACCATGACGGGTCTAACTTCCTTTTTAGGAATGTTAACAACATCAAGTTAGTTATTAGGGCTAGTTGTCACCTAAAAGCTGATAATGGATCCCTTTAACTAAGCAACGTAAACGTGTCCCTCGGGTATATGTCTATTAAGAGTGGATCAATTCAAAAAGTGCCAACTCTACCCAACATGTGCAAATTTATCTTAACATATCATGAGCACATGTGAAGGGGGAGTATTTCAAAAGTGCAAAACTCTCAATGTGTTAACAAAAATGTGTTTTATGATCATAAACACTTTGAGAGATTTTCAAGCAAATGGTTTATGGCAACAATAGGATAGTCATGGTGATATAAGGTGACTAAGGTTAGGAAAAACCGTCCTATGATCCGCCAGAACCGGAGGGATCTACCCAAGGACAATTCCAATAGATAGAATTAGAAGTCCTTAGGTATGATTAAAAGAAGGAGTAAAGAATGAAAGGGAAAGAAGGGGTTGAAGAATTAAAAAGAAATGAAATGAGAAAGGGTGAAAAGAAATGAGCCCTCCATATATTCAACCATAGGTCAGACACCGGGTTCAATTCATTTGCTACTGATTGTTACTAAGGTGACATCGGTATTGAAGACAAGACGTCATGGACCCAGTGACGCACTGCACTTAAACCTTCTAGCCACTCGGGTATCTCTCAAAAGATACTTGTTTCATTCTCACGGAGAACCCTGCATAATCTATTGACCACTCATTCCGAGTGTGTTGATATTGAAAAGGAGGTACTCTGCTCCACACCTCCGACGACTAAATGTGCACTTATTGAGTCTAGAGCCCCGAGATTCATCATAAGATCTTTTAGGAACACTTAACATTCCTACAATGGTGATTCTAAATCAATGGACACCAGTTGTAAACTATCGAGTCCTACACAGATCTTAGCAATCTGCCAAGAACGTTTATGAGAGGATTTACTTATGTATTTCTCAATGATTGAACGGAAATTCCTGCCAGGGTCAACATCAAACAGCCCCTGACAGCAGGTCACTTCAGTAATCTCTTGTGGGTTATGCTTAGTGTTTTCGGTGGATTTCAAATGTTCTACAGTCGTGGGGTGATCTCCAGTGACTCACCTAATCGTGGGTGTACTTCGGTATGTCTGTGTAAGCCCTTTCAGGGGTATCCGATTAGGAACGGCCATGGTAAAGATTAGAAGGAGTCTTCACACTATGCTGTTGATGATCTCTAATTCCGAACCTGTAAGTACCGGATGCTTTATTGCTAACTGTTTTATGCAGGTACAACCACCACACTAAGATTCCACATGCTCATACATCCATCACAAAGTCAAAGTAAAGTTCTCACAAAGATCAAAGGATAGCAACAGTCAAAGAAAGATTCTACGTCAAAAATTGAATCTACAAATTAAAGTGACAATGATCAAAGTGAAAGAACAGCAACAACAAATATATGTATGACAAAGACTGAAGGTGTATGAGCATGTTGGAAAGGCGTTCAACCTGCAAAGATGAAGCTGTGACGAAAGGCAGATATATCCACCACAACAACAAAGAACAAAGAAAAGTGTTATTCATAAAAGATCACAAAGCATGAAGGAACAAAGACTAAAAGACTATTCTACAACGACATACAAAGTTCAACATCAAAAGATGACTAAGAACAAATCACTGGGAACGTCATTCGAACGACCATCCCTTAGGGGGAGATTGTTAGCATTAAAAATATTTATAGAAAGTGATGGTCGTTCTCATCGTTTAAATTTAGTGTGTCGTGTAGGTAGAAATAGTTATTGGGCGTTTGGGCTAGCTAATCTAACATGTTATAAGCATTATTAGAAAAGTCTTGTAATGTTATGTAAAAGTCCATGTCCAAGCCCAAGCCCAAGCCCATCAAAGCCTTTAGGGCATCATATCTTGTACTATAAATACACCTCAAACTCTCATTTGAGGGGTGTGCTTGTATGTGTTTTATGTGTGTTTTTCTCTAATAAAAGTCCTATTACATACGCCTAATATTATACATCAAGTCACCATCTTTCTCATCTCTTTTCTACATATAATACGTGATTTAGATTGATAAAGTTGTGATCTTTACGTGTTATCAGAAAGTTTGAACATCTTGACCAAAGTGTGTTGCAAATGCACGTTCGTATCCCATCTTGTATTCTGTCCCTTCTAAAAGCGTCGAGAGATGTGAATGAAGTTGTCGAAAGCATTCAATGCTACATCTTTCAGAGTTATCAAACAGGTTTAGTGACTGAGACACTTCCTTCCCTTGAGGACTTGGATACTTAGATTCCATTAGATCAGTTCCACACTTACACACAATATGCTTGAGGGAGCTAATCGCTGAATGGCAAACACTGGATGGAGCTAAACGCTATAACTGAGCTAAACGCTAAAGGAGCTAAACGCTGAAATGTGCAAAACGCTGAAATGAGGTAAACGCTGGTAAAGTTAAACGCTGAAATCACTAACCGCTGAAACGAGCTAAACGCTGGTGCCACTAAACGCTATACCCACTAAACGTCAGACAGTACTAAACGCTAGCACTAAAATCCAAGCCAGTCGCTATCTAGCGTTTTGTCCTTATATCCCAGAATAGAAACTTTAGTAAACGCTACAACTAAAATGCTGAAATTAAGAGCTAAACGCTACCAAGAATCCAAGACAGTGGAGGTAAACGCTATGAAGAAACACCACTCAAATCACTTCACAAACTCAACCAACGAATGATTTAGCCAAACCAACTGAAGAACTAGGTAAAACTAACACCACTAATCAAGAAAGTACATCCATAACACCTCCAATAACATCAACAAGATCAAACCAAGAGGTAGAATAAGAGAACTTTTTCTAACTAACTAAAACACTAAAAACAACCACTAAATCCGACAAAGCTAGGCCCTATGGTGAAACCTGGCTCTAATACCAATTGTAGGATAATCTTTAAGTCATAAACATGTTTTCATATGGATTTATGTGGCGTTTTGGTTATGAAGTTAGAGAGAGAAAGTGAGACCTAGAGAGATAAAGTGAAGAAGAAATATTAGATTGAAATGAAAGGTCCAACCCTCTCCCTTGGGTGGGAGAGGGTATTTATACAAGTTAGCGGGTGCCTCATGAAACAGGCTGTAGAGCGAGCACAGTGGGTGAAGACCCGACTCACTCCACGAATACTATTTACATACTAGTTAACTAATAATCTACTAACTACTACGTTAAGTACTACGAGCTACATAATGCTAATCTATACTCGGGGTAACCGAGTCTTGAATGTGAATAAACGTATTCCTAACATGTAGAAACTGAACCATCAACTGCTGTTACTTGTACAGCTAAAAAATGCGCAGGGTTCACATATCGCACCATATCAGATGTTAGATGTCCAGGGTTATGAAATAGCGAATCTGGAACAGCGGTCACAACAACTTGTTGGCAATCTTCAGAGGAAGTTTGCAATGCAGACGTAGAACTTTGAGGCCCATCCGTTACAGCAACACTCAAATGAGGAACTTCTAAGGTACTACTACCAATATTGGTCGAAGAAGCAACATAGTGTATCGCATTTACATGATCACACTCAGTGGTCGATCCAACCAAACCATTATTAGATGTAACAGTGGAATGGTCATGAATGAGCCGATCATCAGGGACCAATGGCTGGGTACCTTCTATGGGCATACCTCTAGCCAACTTATTTGACATGGCTTTTCTTTTTATTTTCATGTGATGCATATAGAAAGAAAAAAAAAAAAAACACAGGGAAAAAAACAGTAGCAAAAACTAAACAACGTAATCCTACAAAATACTACCGGGATGCATATAGACACACGCAAAACAACTAACTTAGATGGCAGCGAGCATATATACTTAACCCATACCAGGAGTATAAAAAAAAAATGAATTGGTCGAACAAAATTAACTGGGAAGAATATGTAGCATAGAAAAAAGACTGAAAACAACAACAACTAATCCCAAAAAGACCAACCTTACGATGAAGACGATTAATACAAAAGACGATAAAAAAAACCATGGAAAACGTATAGTGCAAGCGGTGGCACTTATCGGATATATTAATGCAATATATTAAGGACAACGATGGAACCAAAATAAAACAAACCTGGACCAAAGAGAGCCCAAACGTAAGGCCCAAATTTTTATTATTATTATTATTTTTTAAATATGCCTCACGTCAAATAGTATATATAGGGAATTTAAGTGAAAATGTACTTCTATAAAAGCGAAGCCCAAAGCTACTTATATAACTTTGTGGACGTGGGCTAGGTGGGTTGGGTTGAGTTGGGCCAATGTGTATGGTTTGGGCTTGTGTGTATTTATAAATCCTTATATAAAGAGTTTCGGCAAAACCTATTTTGTAGATCTAGGGTCGGATGGAATGACAGAAGATATGGTTTTGTTTGATGTTGCGCAGGAAGTACTTTTAAGGTTGACTGTGAAAGATCTTCTCAGATGCAAAAGTGTTTGTAAGTCTTGGTATTCTTTGATTTCTAGTCCTTGTTTTGTTAAACTTCATCTTAAACATATTTGCAAAAAAGAAGACAAGAATAATAAACAACTTGGAAACAGAAGAATTGCTATGACTAGAAGATATATAGTTAGGCTTGGAGATAATTCGTGCTATACACCTGAAGAGTGGGGATCCTACAGTTCATTGGATATTGAAGGCTCTTCTAATGGCCTTGTATGCATATCTTCACATGATTATCGAATTTGTTTAACCAATCCTTTGACTAGAGAGTTTCGAAAACTGCATAAGCCCCCAATACTTCCTAAGAATGTCTCGTGCGCACGACGTTACGGCTTTGGTTATGATTCATCCACTGATGATTACAAGCTTGTTATGGCCATCAACCAAGGTGGTTCTGATGGGACACTTGTTCAAATCTTATCTTTGAAGTCAAATGTTTGGAAACTTTTTGGACATGTCAATTATAGTTTCCATGATAGCGAGCCTGGTATCTTATTCAATGGGGCACTTCACTGGTTTATGTATAATGCCAATGATACCTACAAAAAATTCATTGTGTGTTTTGATTTAGCTAAAGAGGAATTTAGAGAAATTCCCCGACCTGAAGATACGAGATATGCTGCGAGTTATCGTAACAAACTGGGAATTTTCCAAGACCACCTATGCATATTTGACAAAGGCGGAGATGGTCGCCCCTATGGCATTTGGGTTATGAAAAACTACAATGTCAAACAGTCTTGGGAACTGTTGCCAAATGATTGTGAGATGAAGGATCGTGTACACTATATGATTAAGAATTGTCTTCTATCCCGGAAAATGCCGTCATACTATTGTTGTGATGATACATTTTTGTCTGGGAGTGGAAAACACATTTGGTCTCCTATCTATGTGCAAACCCTTGTATCTCCTTATGTTAATAATCATGGGAGACCAAGTGACGCAAAGAAGAACAAGAGGACTGTTGAAGCGGGGATTTCTAAGGTGTATTCTTATTTCAGAATCTCTTCTCTTACTACAATTCAGTATATAATTTAGAATTGACTAGTTTGGTGGCTATTGTAATTGGGAAACTCAACTGATCCAAAAGGAAGTGACTAGTTATGTTGTTATTCTAAGGTCCTTTATCTACACTAGTTATCATGCATCCTAAGTAAATTGAACATTGATCTCAGTTGTGCGAATTATTTCCCTGTTTTATTACTACTAGATGATTACTTTTATAAGTAAATACGTCTTTTCTTTGTAAGTAGTATAGATATGTGCTTTACCAATGTTGCTGAATGAAAGCGCCAATGCTGGCTGCTTTTGAGGCCACGATGAGGAGCTTATTGAAGTTCCCTAACACGTAGAAATAAGTCTGTTTATTGTCTTTCATCCGTTTATTTTACATTTGTACCATGTTTCGAATTGGTTATTGATTTATCATTTATAATTTTCAAATACAATTCTAGGAAATAAGAAAGATTGAGGAAGCTTATACTCTGATAGATGGAGAGAAAAATGCATTTCATTCTGATGATGATGTTGAGACTGAGACGAAGAAGATAAAGCGAACGAGGAGCAGGAGCAGAAAAAAACAGTTCAAAGGTACAACTTAAGCTTATTTTACTCTACAAGTTTATCGAGTTTATATATATATTTTTTTTATCTCCCTCTCATTTTCTGAAAAACACTCGGGAAATCAGAGACATTGATGTAATCATCATAAACAAAGAGGTCATGACTCGAGAAATCTGATGCAGAAAGAGGGAGAGGGCGGAAAGAAGAAGAGATCGAGGAACAAAAACGATTCACAAGAGTTAATTTTCGAATAAGAGAGCCTTGTGTTTGATAGTGTAATCGATTTGTGATTGTTATACTAGATTGATTTTAATAGACGTTTTAAAAACTATATGCATCCAACTCATTTCAAAATCCTTGTGCTTAGTCCGTTATGTTCCTAAAAATTTGTATGCATATTTCTTAGCCAGGTGTCTTTAGTGCAGGTTCATTGACAGTTCAACGATTATCATCATCATCACCACCACCACCACCACCACCACCACCACCATCATCACCATTATCATAATCAGGACCTTTGTGGAAGAGCTATAGGCTCAAGAATGGATATATTGTCATGTATGTCCATCTTAGCACCTCCACTTCCTCCCTAACTCTTACCTTAAGTTGTCAAAGCTTATAACATGAAAGTTTGATGAAAGATACCAACTGTGGCCACCAAGGGTAACCTTGGGGAGGTTTCCTTAGAGAGGTCTCAGGTTCGAGTCTCACCATGGACCTTCAGGGGCCCGAAATAAATAGAAGCAGGAGTGGGGTTTATCCCCTAAGGAGAAAGGTCCGAGGCTTGCATACTGCCCAATTGGATGTCACTGTGGGCTCGGATCATTGACTACTAACTCGCTGTTCAAAAAAAAAGATACCAAATATATGCACCAGATTGTGTGGAGTGATCGTCTTGTAAAGTTTCAATGAACGTAGCTTGAGCTTTTGTGGTTTCTAAATTTCCTCAAACAGCTTCTTGGTCTTCTTGTAATGTACCTGTAAAGAAAAATCAGTATTAGTGAAGAATGTTTTTAGACAATTTATCACTATCTCAGCTCGCTCCAAAAGTACAAATTTAATTCTCAAAATTTACCCTCCATGTGCTTAATGATGTCTTGGCTATTCTTTGCGGAACCAATATCATCAGCATGCATGACAAGTTCATCGATTCTTAAGACATGATTTTTAACCGTTTCAACAAACATGACAAGAACGCAAGTTAAACAAAAATAATATTAAGGACCTTCTTGTGGACGTGGGTTAGGTGTTTTGGGCTTGAACAACGAGCATATGCTTGCTTGTATTTAAATTACGTGGGTTTCGGCAAACCTATTACCTATATAAATTTTTGAATGATGGAGATGGTTATGTTTGATGTTGCAGAGGAAGTGCTTTTGAGGTTGACTGTCAAAGATCTTCTTCGATGCAAAAGTGTTTGTAAGTCATGGTATTCTTTAAAGTCTAGTCCTCCTTTTGTTAAACTTCATCTTAAACATATTTGCAACAAGAATAATAAACATCTTGGAAACAAAAGAATTGCTATGACTAGAAGATATGTTATTAGGATTGGAAATGGGTGTTATATACCTGACGAGTGGGAATGCTACAATTCATTGGCTATTGAAGGTTCTTCTAATGGCCTTGTATGCATATCTTCATGTGATGGTCGACTTGCTTTAACCAATCCTTCGACTCGAGAGTTTCGAAAACTGCATAAGCCACCAATACTTCCTAAAGATGTCTCGTATCCACGACGTTATGGCTTTGGTTATGATTCATCCACAGATGATTACAAACTTGTTTTTGCCATCAACCAAGGTGGTTGTGATGGGGCACTTGTTCAAATCCTATCTTTGAAATCACTGTTTGTAAACTTTTTGGACATGTCAATTATAGGTTCCATGATAGAGAGCCTGGTATCTTATTCAATGGGTCACTTAACTGGTTTTGTTATAATGGCAATGATATCAAAAACGTTTTCATTGTGTCTTTCGATTTAGCTAAAGAGAAATTTAGAGAAATTCCCCAACCTGATGACACGAGATATGTTTGGAGTTGCTGTAACAGACTGGGGATTTTCGAAGACCACTTATGCATATTTTACCAACGCAAAGATGGTCGCCCCCATGGTATTTGGGTTATGAAAAGCTACAATTTGAAAGAGTCTTGGAAACTGTTGCCAACTGATTGTGAGATGAAGGATCGTGTACACTATATGATTAAAGATTCTCTTCTATCCAAGAACATGCCGTCTTACTTTTGTTGTGATGATACATTTTTGTCTAGGAGTGGAAAACACATCTGGTCTCCTATCTTTGTGCAAACCCTTGTATCACCTTTTGTTAATAATCACGGGAGACCAAGTGACCCAAAGAAGAACAAGAGGACTGTTGAAGCGGGGAGTTCTAAGGTGGGTTTTGCTTATTATATTCTTATATAAACCATATACATAAGTATCTATTACTTGGCTAATAATTGTAAATGGGAAACTCAACTGATCCAAAAGGCAGTACTAGTTATGTTGTTATTCTAAGGTCCTTTATCTACACTAGTTATCATGCATCCTAAGTAAATTGAACATTGATCTCAGTTGAGCGAATCTTCCCCCTTTTTTTAATTAACAATTCTTTCCCTGTTTTATTACTACTAGATGATTACTTTTATAAGTAAATACGTTTTTTTCTTTATAAGTAGTATAGATGTGTGTTTTACCAAAGTTGCTAAACAAAAACGCCAATGTTGGCTGCTTTTGAGGCGACGATGAGGAGCTTAATGAAGTTCACTAACACTTAAAAATAAATCTTTGTATTGTCTTTCATCCGTTTACCTGTTTACTCTACATTTGTACCATGTTTCGAATTGGTTATTGATTTTTCCTTTATAATTTTCAAATACAATTCAAGGAACGGAGAGAGATTGAGGAAGCTTATACTCTGAAAGATGGAGAGAAAAATGCATTTCTTTTGGACTACTGTGTTGAGACTTATAGGAAGAAGAGGAAGTGGAAAAAAAACGATTCAAAGGTACAACTTAAGCTTATTTTACTCTACAACTTTTATCCAAGCCAGTTTAGAATTTATTATCTCGCTCTATGAAACACTTGTACAGGAAAAATAAGAGAAATTGATGTAATCATTATAAACAAAGAGGTCACGACTCGAGAAACCTGTTGCAGAAGAGGGAGAGATCGAGGAACAAAAACAATTCATAAGAGTTAATTTTCAAATAAAAGGGTATTGCATTTGATAGTGTTATGAATTTGTGATTGTTTTACTGGATTGATTTTCATAAATGTTTTAAAAGACTCTATATATCTGACTCATTTCAAACTAATTAACTAATTTTGTGTAGTCAATAAGTATTCAGCCGTGTATCGGCCTAAGGGTACTGGCAATGGGCGGTCTATGGACTAGCGGGGTGGCCAAACCGTCGGGGAACATCACCGCCACCTCGGAGGTATGGTTGGGAGGTATGCTTCAGCGGCAAATATTGCCTAGGAGGTATGAAGTGTTTGTTTGTAAAATATGACCGTTGGGGGTATTTTTTGACCTTTTGGAGCACTAGAAACAAAAACAATTTTTTTTTTTTTTTTTTTTTTTTTTAGAGGTATGAAAAAAATATGGTTGCCACTA
Organism: Artemisia annua; assembly: GCA_014162995.1. Lineage (NCBI taxonomy): Eukaryota > Viridiplantae > Streptophyta > Magnoliopsida > Asterales > Asteraceae > Artemisia > Artemisia annua. Next base: position 49,153 of record LBNU01012628.1, on the reverse strand, counting down.
AAAAAGGGTTGGGAGGTATGAAAAGTGTATGAATGAGGTGTAATGATATTATTGGTGGGTTGGAGGTATGAGAATTTTTTAGGAGGCATGGTTGCCACCACCCTAATCAAATTTGTGTAGTTCTATTTTTCTCTTGTTTTTATAGTTGGATTGTCACTCTCAAAACGTTGAAGCTTTGTATTAGATTAGACACTCATTCATTTTAAATGAAAATGATTATATTTTCGTATGGCTTGTTGCTATAAGTGTCGTACGAAAATAGGAAAACATGCATCTTGTTTAAGTCAAATGGTCTATATTACGATTTTTGTTACCATTTCCACCACTAAGTAGCCTTGTTAAAGACAAGTTAGCTTAATTAGGGTATTTATTTTCGTATGTGATTTTTGTCACTCTCACATTTATTGTTTCTTCTTATCTTTTCTTAAGGAGCAAGCACACGCTAAAAGTGGTGCAAATCTATCGATAATTCCTTAGTCGGGTCATATCAATAAGGAAGTACCAAAGCGCACAAAGTGTTTCACAATGTTTCGGAGCACGGGCGGAGCCAGAATTTATAGTTAGGAGGTGCTGACTTTCTTCAAATAAAATAGCGATTAATATTACGGAGTATATGCAAAAAGAACAAGCAAGTCCCGTACTTTGAAGTATATTATATATAATTTTTTTTATCGTTGTTCATAATTTAATATGCAAGCCATGTAAGAGTAAGAAACTCTAGTATATTAGTACCTTTCTATGCACCAAACATTTAATCATACTAAAGTCTTTTAATTACAAATTTACAAGTGAATTTCTAAATTAGTTATATTATTCTAGCTTTTATTAAAATATGGTCAAAATAAAAAAATGGAGATCGAAGATTATTGAATATTTAAAACTGTTGGTTTTCTTTGCTTGCTTTGAGCAATGGTATTTCACTAGGCTAGTCTATTGGAAATGAAATTAATTTGTGTAAATGAATACAGTCATACACCTAAAGTTTAAGCTAGTTATTGTTTAGAAATATTATGTAAATATAATTGATTACCATAACCAACTAAACAAACTTATATCTTACGATGTTTGTTTTTATTTGTGGCCAACTGTTAAGGGAGGCTCGTAGACAAAAGTGCGTGAAATATAAGCTTTAGCACTGTACACAACTAAGGTAGTTGGACAGGCTGTGTGAGGCTCAGCACCCACCAGTCCCCCTACCTCCTCCGCCCCTGTTTCGGAGAAAACAATATTAGAAATGATAGTAGCAATTTTACATAAAGGTCATTTACATATAAAAGATTAAAAGATTATACTGTAAGACTTAGGATCAAATGAGAAGAAAACTTAAAATGAGAAGAATGAGAAATAACTATAGCCACACATTAGAGATGCATTAACTTGAATTAGATGCATCTCTAATCTTTTAGATGCACCCTAATATATTTTCTAGCAAAAAATTAGATGCATATACATATATTATATGCATTTCATTAAGTTATGCGAATTCTATGTATTTATCGTCTACTGCGAGTCAAATTTGTTGTTAGTGCTACTTTGCATCGTTTTCACTTCAAAAACACTTTCGAAACTAATTGGGACGCATCTAAATGAATAGAGATGCATCTAATTCAATTCGATGCATCTCAAATGTGTGGTTATAATTATTTCTCATCCTTCTCATTTTAAGTTTTCTTCTCACTGGATCCCTACTCTATACTGTAATATGAAGTTGTATACAGAAAATAAAAAATGCAGTTACTAACACAAATATAACACGTAAAGCACAACGTGAAACCATCAAATCTTAAAAATATGAGTCTTCTTGAATTGAAAAAAAAGATAACAAAATTGCTCCCATACAAACGAAAGAACTACACATATCTAATATAAAATTACTTCAGTTTCAACAAGATGAATATGCATAATGTTCACAGAAAAAAGTGAAAATAACTGTCATCAACAAAGTTAGAGACATTGATGATAAAGTAAAAGCAGCAGTCTAATGTAAATTTTCTTCTATCTTCATACCTTTTTGCCTATTCCATGTGACTCTCATATGTTCCACCTTTTGCAACGTTACCATTATTTTAATGATCAAGCAAGAGTAGTGTTTCGGCGTAGGAATGCACATAGAATGAATATAATTCTCCAAGAATCCCAATAAGCTTGATTTCTTTTAAGTTGGGTTCATAAACAAAGAGTTCATTCTCTTTCAAGTCTGTTTCCTTTACACATATAGGTTCACCACTGCATGTGAATCCAAGTACATCTCTTATCGATGTATTTGGCGTGTTAATAGTGAATGCTGGTGTAAAAGATTTTGGATCACCATTCTGCATAATCCATACAGATAAATTGGGCAAAGTAGTTGTAACCAAAACAAGAGACTCCTTCAGCTTAGATTTGTGCAAACAACTTTCGCTTCTCGTTACACCCTCGTGGAGGTGTAGTTCTACAAATTCTTCACTTGTCATATCAAATGACATAATTAGTTTATGATAACATCAAATAGTTCCGATATTTCAGTGTTAATTTTCCCCTATTATGCTCATCTTTTATGTCATTTTATTAGAATATACTCTTATTTGTTTATATTTCACTTTCAGGATAAAAACAAGCATTGGAACGTAGAGACGCGGATTTAGAAGATTATTAATGAAATGTGTTGAAGTATGCTGACTGGGTACTAGTTACGGCGTAGATCATCTCTCAACCTACGCTGTAACATCATGCACTGACCGTTTAAAAATAATGACAATATTATGTCGTATTTGATGCATCTTAAAGATGACTAAAGTACATATACAAAGTTAGCCTTGTCATTATTAACTCGTAAGGCAAAATAAAATATCTGAGCATTCGAATTTAAGTAGATGAAAACGGACATAATGGAGAAGAGGGTGCGTAATTGTGGGAATATATCAAAGTTAATGTCAATGTCAATGTCACGACATAGTGAAACATTTCAACAATCAACAAGACATTAGGACAAACATTACTGTATGTGAAACATTGGGGTAGCTTTTCAATTTATAGAGGGCTTTCTAATCAAAACATGGGAATGGGCTGTTCAAGAACAGTGGGCTTACTAATGGGTTTGAATATTGACCCAACTTTATACCACTACTTTTATCGTGTTGATAAGAGTTCACTCCGACAACATGGCTTAATTATTATATTAATATTCACGTTAGTTTTATAAATATGTATACTAAAAATATACATTTACTTGAAAGCTTGAAAAGCTCGATAAAAGCTCGAGCTCGAGCTATTAAAAGCTTGTGCTCGGCTCGTTATGTGTTTTGAGCTTGTTTATTAGGCTCGAGCTCGGGTTTGAGCTTGATAAAAGCTCGACTCGATTGAGTCAAGCTCAAGCTTGAGCTCGAGTTGCTTGACAAAAACTTGAATTGATTGCACCCCTACCTTAACTCACGAACACAAAAAATACAATACTCTTCTTTCCTCATTAAACTCGGGAACAGATTAGCATTTAAAAAGCAAGAAGGACAGTCTTTATTAACAAAAATAAATGTTGAAAGAAACTTAATATGGCAACAAATTGAACTCAAAAGCTGTCAAAATGTTATAATACAATAAATAAAAGTGATCATGAAATGAATTACTGTAATGTTGAAGAGATGGTGGTAGATGAGGGGTTTTAGGCAATATTCACTAAAATAATTAAACATACATACCATCAGCTCATGTCTTACACTTCTTTGCAGTCTAAACTCTAAATGTACGGATCAATCACAACAACGGAAGGCCCATGATGATGTCATCGCAATATGATTTTTACAACTAATTGAATTTTAATAACAAAACAGTCAGAAAATTGTGTGAAAATAAAATAAACAATTATAACTATGTAGTAATAGTTTAAAACGTAAAAAGTTCACTCTTCTTCATTGTTCGATGAAAGCGAGTGTGAGTGTGTGAAATGAGTGTGTGTGAAATGGGGGTGAGTTTTGAATGAGTATTTGAAGAGAGAAATACAAGCTGGAACAATAAAAAAATTTTGATAGGGTGTTTTTGGTTAAAAAATTTTATAAAAAATACAGTATATTTTATAATTGTGCCATTTCTTTTCTGAAAATAAAAATAAAATATACATTGTATCAACATGTTTGTTTATATATTCTTTTCAATATAGAATTGGTACATACTATGTATGGCTTTATCCGTCCATCTTCTTTTCAAAATAAAATCTAATCTTTAAACCCCCTTTTTTTACTTAACCCAAGATCTGTTTTTGTCATCTTCCTTTTTTCAAAGTTTTTCCTTTCTTTTAACTCCATTTAAAATTCCTTTTACCCTTGTGTTTTATTTCCTTCATGGCTGGTAACAATAACTCACATGGTTGGACTTGGGTATTTGGGAATAACAAAAAACAACATTCCAAACCTATTGATAATCCGTTCGTGAAAGATGTCGAGAAGATCGCTACGTCTTATTTTGTTACCAATTTTCCAGAGACTTTGGATGCTAAGAATCTGTGGAAGGAATTTCAATCTCACGGTCGTATTGTGGATGCTTACATTGCAAATAAGCGGTCTAAAATTGGTAAGCGTTTTGGCTTTGTTAGATTTTTGGGCGTTCGTAACAGGGATGAATTTGCTAAAACCTTGTCAAATATCTGGATTGGGAGTTACCACTTGTTTGTGTCTATTGCTAAATTTCAGAGGACAACTAATGCTGAATCATACTCTGTGCCTAAAGTTAATGTGTCGCGTGTTCCCCATTCTAATAGCAATAATGCCCCTTCCTTGTTCCCTGCCAAACAGTCATGAGTCATATGCCTCTGTGGCAAAGGGAGTTGCAACCTCAAAAGGGGTTTTTGACAACGGGATTCAACATAATGGAAATCGTATCCACCTAGGTGACAGTGACCTTATCAAAGTAGAAGATACATCTACTGTGATATTGGTTGAGGTGAAGGAGGTTGACTCGATTAGTAACATGTTTGGTATATGCAGGAATGAAGGTTTTGCTAACGTCAACATTCATTACGTTGGGGGTCTATGGGTCTGGATCCAGTTTGATAATCCTAAGGCATGTGAGGCTTTCAAGGCTAATGAATCACTTAAGACTTTTTGGTCCTCTATCAGAACCGTTTCTCCCTCATTCATAATTGACGAAAGATTGATTTGGATTGAAATTAATGGTCTCCCGTTATGCGCATGGGGATCAAATGCTCTCAAAAAAGTTACAAGTTTGTTTGGCAAATTTAAGTTTTTTGACTAGGATGCTGAAGATATTATGAGTGTGGGTAGGGTCTGTATTGCAACTAAAAGGCATTCTTACATTTCTGAATCGGTGTCAGTTGTTATCCATGGTAAGATTTTTAATGTACACGTTAAAGAAGTTGGAAGCTGGAGCACTAGCATAACTAATGACTTCGAGTGTAGTGAGGCTGAAGATAAAATAAGTGAAGAGGAGAGTCATTCCTCTAACGAGGAGGAAAATTCCATTGAAGCTCTTGATGATTTCATTGAACATGAAGCTGAACAAAAACCAAAGTCATGTTTCACAAAAGAGGTAAATCATGAGGAAAAAGACAGCGAGAGTGACGCATCAGGTGATAAACCCCCAGGGTTTGAAAATGTTATAAAGGAAGAAGATTTACCTCCTATGTTCCCGACAAAAGGAGATCCAATAGTTAATTCAAAGGAAGAGGAATTAAAGGAATGTGATTCTGATGCTTCTGTCCCTCCTGGTTTCGAAAATATATTCAAAGGTGGAAATTCTAGAACGAATTCCTCATCTAGATCAAAAGGTAACAAATGTTCAACTTCTTTTGGAAAATACAAATTTAAAGATAGGAAAGGTTTTTCTTTTATTGATGAGATGAATAGGATGATTGAAGTGGGCGACGCACTGGGATATGATGTAAAAGGGTGCAAACGTTCGCTAAGAAAGATGATTAACGAAATAGGTGTGTCGTTGGTGGATAAATGAATATTTTGTCGATTAATATTCGTGATTCCAGGAAGAGAAAGAAACGTGTGTGGATAAAAGAGTTATGTTTCAAACATAATATTCATTTTCTTGGGGTCCAAGAGACTAAAATGACAAAATTGGAACTTTTCCGGCTTAAATCTATGTGGGGAAATTTCAAATTCGATTACGCTTGTAGTATGGCTAGGGGTAGATCTAGGGGTCTTATTACCATGTGGGATCCTAGCGTTTTCACAAAAAATAGAATTTGGTGCAATGATAACTATGTTATTGTGGAAGGTAAATGGAAGAATTCGGTAGATGACTACTTTCTTATCAATGTTTATGGACCGCATCATCAACCTGAGAAATCGAACCTGTGGGAATTTCTTCGCTATTTTATTCAGAACCACAACGGCAAAATTATTCTTTTTGGTGACCTAAATGAAGTTAGATGCGAGACAGAAAGGTTTGGCTCCTCTTTTTCTAGTAGTGATGCCGCGATCTTCAACTCTTTCATACAGGATGTTGGTTTAATTGATCTCCCTATGGGAGGTAGAAGGTTCACATGGATGAACAAATCTGGTTCCAAGTTAAGCAAGTTAGACAGGTTCCTGATCTCAGACAGTGTTCTCCTCGCGCATGCTAATTTACAGGCGACTGTGTTGGATAGGGATTGGTCGGATCACAACCCTATTCTCTTGCTTTACAAGAAAAGTGACTTTGGGCCGATTCCTTTCAAAATCTACCATTCATGGTTCAATCGAAGCGATTTTGACGACGTGGTACAACAGGCCTGGAATAGCTTTTCAACTTCTGAGGAGGGCTCCATTTTGTCTCTGCATGATAAAGTAAAAGGCCTCAAGTCCCATATCAAATTGTGGTTATCCCGCACTAAAGAAAGTGAAGAGAGTAGAAAGAAATCCATTTTGGCCTCATTGAGGAGTTTGGATGAAAAGATTGACGCTGGCAACGCAAGTGAAGAAGATAAAATTCTTCGAGTTAATATTTGGCATGAGCTTGACAATATAGATAAGTTAGAATCCATGGACTTGCTTCAAAAGGCTCGGGTTAGATGGGATGTGGAAGGAGACGAAAACTCCAAGTTTTTTCATGGCATCATAAACTCCAAAAGGCATACGCAAACAATTCAAGGTATCTTACATGAAGGTGTCTGGATTACTGATCCAAGTGCTATAAAGATGGCTTTTCTTAACTTCTATAAGGATAAGTTTTCATGTCATGATTCCTCTATTATTTGTTCCCCTATATCGCCTGTAAAACGTCTAAGCGACTCGGAAAGGTTATTTCTGGATTCAATGGTATCTTTGGAGGAAATTAGAAGTGCAGTCTGGGATTGTGGTAGTCAAAAGCCACTGGGACCGGACGGGTTTTCTTTCATGTTTGTTAAAAAATATTGGGATATTATGAAGCTTGATATTCAGAATTTCGTTATTCGGTTCTTCACTACTGGTTCGTTCCCACCGGGTAAGAATTCGTCCTTCTTTACTTTAATCCCAAAGGTGTCTAATCCTCTTTATATCAAAGACTTTAGACCTATTTCCCTTATTGGTTTTCAATACAAGATTGTTGCAAAAATCCTCGCAAACAGGCTTTCAAAGGTCATAGATTCTATCATTAGTCATGAGCAATCGGCTTTTATTTCGGGTCGCCAAATTCTTGACGGGCCTCTTATTCTTAGTGAGATTATCGAATGGTATAACTAACGAGCCGAGCCAAGCCCGAGCTTGACAAGGCTCGAACTCGGCTCGGAAAAAAAAACAAGGCTCAAGCTCGGCTCGATAGTTCGTCGAGCTTTAACCATCTAGGCTTGAGCTCGACTCGATTCAGTTTCGAGCAAAGCTCGAGCTTTGCTTGAAAAGCTCGAATATATGTTTATTATTACACATTTACACCTGATGCCACACATTCAAGAGTTAAGAAGACCATATATAATGTTATCACCTTGTCCCACTAATCAAGACACATTGGCCAGAACCAGTTTACACAAACATAGAACACACTTATAAATACCCATTTTGCATACCTGCAAGTGGAAAAACAATGATAACATTCTTATAACCAAGTCAAGCATAGAACACATTTATAAATACCCACTTATAATTAATTAATTGTTTATGGAGTAAGTCTTTCTAATTAGGTTAATATTTAAATTAACCCTCATTTACTTAAAGCTCGATAAAAGCTCGAGCCGAGCTATCAAAAGCTCGAGCTCGGCTCATTATATGTTTCGAGCCAATATATTGGGCTTGAGCTCGGCTTGAGCTCGCTAAAAGCTCGACTCGATCGAGCCAAGCTCGAGCTCGAGCCCGAGTTGCTCGATAAAAGCTCGGCTTGTTTGCACCCCTAGGTATAAGAAGCGAAAGAAGAAGATGTTGTTATTCAAAGTCGATTTCGAAAAAGCTTTTGATTCAGTAAGTTGGCGTTTCCTTGACCATGTCATGGATAACCTTGGTTTTAGTAATACTTGGCGTAGATGGATTAAGGCGGGCTTAATATCTTTGAGGGCCTCTATTTTGGTCAATGGAAGTCCCACTTTGGAATTCTCTTTAAAAAGAGGATTGAGGCAAGGAGACCCTTTGTCGCCTTTCCTATTTATTATCGTCATGGAAGGGCTCCATATTGCTCTTAGGGACGGTTTAAGGGCAAATCTGTTTCGAGGTGTTAAAGTTGGTTCTTCTGATATTCGGCTTTCTCATTTATTTTACGCAGATGATGTCATTATTTTATCCGAATGGAACCAAAGTGACATGGACAACATCATTCGCATCCTCAATGTCTTCTACCTTGCTTCAGGTCTCAAAATTAACATTTCCAAGTCGAATATTTATAGTGTGGGGGTTTCGTCTAATGAAGTAGATCGTATGGCTTCAGGTACAGGTTGTTCGGTGAGCACTTTCCATTTTTCCTATCTTGGTCTTCCTATAGGTTCGAACATGAGCAGAATCTCGAATTGGAATATCTTGATAGATTGATTCAAGAATAGGTTATCAGGTTGGAAAGCAAACTTGTTATCGTCAGGTGGTCATCTCACTCTCATCAAATCGGTGCTAGAAAGCCTTGGCATTTATTATTTATCTATATTTAAAGCTCCTGAAGCGGTTCTTAAGGTCCTCGAAAGTCTTCGTGCCTCGTTTTTTTGGGGAGCTACTGGTGACAAAAGGAAGCTTGCATGGATTAAATGGTCTAATAGTTTAGCTTCCCTTGATAAAGGTGGTTTAGATGTGGGTAGCCTTAAAGCTTTTAACAATTCCTTACTTCTCAAATGGAGATGGCGTTTGCTTAAAAGCCCGTCTGCTCTTTGGGTAAAGGTTCTTAAATCTATTCACGGCGAAGAAGCAGGTTTAGAGCTTAAAGGTTGTCAAACCAATGGGCTTTGGGCTCGTATAGTTGGCTCGATATATCACCTTCATTCAAGTGGTTATGTTCCCTTGAATTCTATTCGTTTCCAGGTTGGATATGGTTCTATGGTTCGTTTCTGGAAAGATACATGGTTGGGTGACTCTCCTATTTGTTTTCGTTTTAACAGATTGTTTCACCTTGAAAAGAACCAAAACTGCCTCATTAAAGATCGTATTGTTGAAGGCTCTTGGATGTGGGATTGGCATAGGCCGGTGAATGGAGGGAGAACTCTAGCAGATCTCAATAATCTTCTGGCTGAAATAGGTTCGTTGATCATTGAGGTGGATAGAGATGCCGTTGTCTCTTCTTTCTCCACAGATGGTTCTTATTCTGTGAGTATCGTTCGGAAGCAGATTGATTCATGCATGCTTCCTTCTTCTCTCCCAAGCACAAGGTGGTATAAGATTATTCCTCGGAAGGTTAATATCTTTATGTGGCGTATGTTTCTTGATAGGCTTCCACATCGCCTTAACCTCTCATATCGTGGTTTGGACATTGACTCGATTATGTGCCCTGTTTGCGAAAAGTTTGTTGAATCCAATTCCCATGTTTTTTTCTCTTGCGATACAGCTTCTAACATTTGGAGTCTTGTCAGTCGATGGTGTGGCTTAAAAATCCCGATTTTTAGTTCTTGTGGAGATTGGGATTCTTGGTATTCTTCATGGAGAGCTTCAAAGAACGAGAGAGACCGAGCTTATGTTATTTTCGCTTCCACATGTTGGATGCTTTGGCATTTTAGGAATAATCACATTTTCAATCCTCAAGTTATGAGAAAATGTGACATTTTTTATAACATCCGTTGTTTTTCTTTTTCTTGGTTAAAATTTAGAGGAAAAAATTGTATTAGTTGGACTGATTGGCTTAAATCGCCTTTGTAATCTTAATAAAATGCCGCCGTTCAAAAAAAAATACTATGTATCGCTTTGAACTGAGAAGTAAAACTATATGTGACCAAATAAACCAATTGTGATAAACAAAAATAAACAACCCAACACTTTTACTTGCAAATTGCACACACCATGTCATGTATGTTGTACAACATTTTTTTTAATCATGTTTGTATCTCGATACAAATCAAAATCACTAGTGGTGCAATCAACACGGTCGAAAAACACAGCCAAAAAACTACAAACGAAATCATGCTTTTCTTCTCTTTGAAATGGTTTTTGACTTTGAACAAGAGATGAGATGTATGTGTTATACTCGCCTTTTATCACCCAAACCCATTATCTTTTTCCTTTTTTTACTACTCAAGTCCAGTCCATTTACACGATATATTTGTTGTTTCATTAGTGCATTCTTTTTTTACATGTTTGCTTTTCTTCACTATTTTGTTTGGTCCCGTACAAATGACGGAGTCATCCATTTCTTTTCTTAGCAAAAGGTTTATACCCGACGAATTTTACAAAGCATAATCACTCTAATACACAAGGGATTTAAACGAGTTATATAACTCGTTAAACAAGAAAAACTCACTTGGCTCGTGAAATTTGACTAGTTTGCGTGTCTCATTTTACTCAACATAATTAAACGAGCTTTCGAACTAGTCGACCTGGATATTATTTTTCAAAGCTCAACTTATCAAACTAGTCGAGTGATAATATTCGTCGAGATTGACCGGGCTTGAGAGCATCAAGCTCAAGTAGCTCATCAAAAGTTTCACTCATTAACATATATTTTTATGTATTAGTCCGTATGCCTTTAATACATTAATAAGCCCGTGAGCAAAATTCATTTGAGACTTCAAAGCGGGATTTAGAGAGTAAAAAACGAGATTTACAAAAGAAAAAAAACATCATTAAGAGTGCTAGGTATCGTGACTCAAACTGACTTAAGCCAGTTTGGCACCTCAGCGCCACATCAGCAACTCAGTCACACACCAAAATATCTCCCTCCCTCGTAACTCAAGCCAAAACACCTCTTTTGAGACCCACCGTACCCAAATAAAACACAACATAAACACACAAAACACATTTTTAAACAAACCAAAAAGCACAAGCTGGCCTTAGCTCAACAACCGGATCAAGGGTATTTAAAAAACATATTACTATATATATTAAAAGCCATTCTAAACGACGTCATTTCACTTGCAATTTTCTTGGGCTGTTTTCAGTCAGCCCACTGCATGTGTTGGTTGGTCCATTCCATTATGCAATGTCGGTTAGCAAAAAATATATTTTGCTTAAACGGATGGTTTTCTCCTGAACCTTCTTTAGGTTCCAGGTTCTTCAACTAAACTAGAGTGGTGATGATGAAAATGAGCAAGAGACTATGATCCAACTACTCTATACAACGATCTGTTAGATCATCTTCTAAGGAATCGTGCTGCGATCATATCACAACCATGACCTACAACGATCTGTTAGGTTATGGCCGCTTCATGTTCGGTTACACACTTACCCTTGTAATTTCTTTCTCATGGTGCATTTATGTTAATTTTTTGACAGCTTTTCGTTTTGCTAACAGGTGGTTATTAGGGAGGTAGGTTGTTTGGTGAAGGAATACGAAAGTATATGTAACTCCATTATACCAGGTAACTTTTTTGTTGTTTTGGGTATAATTAAACCCACCATACGTTTTGTGTAAAGGTTTAGGGTTACGGTTTAGGCCATTTGATAAGTTGAAATTAGGGCATTTGATAGTTTAGGGTTACGGTTTGATTTTGCAAGTGATGGTGGGAGATTAGTGGAGCTATAGTTATTTGTGGTGTTAGTGAAGATATTCAAACATGAGCCTGAAAAAATATAAAAGTTATTTGTGTTTTGGAGTTCAATAAGGTGAGTAAATTATTTGTGCTTTGATTCAGTTATAATGCAAAAATGAGATATAATAACAGGTATTTATTATTTTGTTATGCAGGTTGATGGTACAAAGGAAGTCAAAATATGGGAAAGTAGGGAAGACACACCAGTAATTGTCATTTTAATTTGTTTATAGTTTTTATGATTTGCCTTTGGTTTTATTGATTGACTCATGTGTTTTTACTTATGGATTTCGATTATAGGTTGACGTCGATTCATTCTCTTAGCCTGTTACCACCGGCGGTAGCCAAAAAAAGATACTTATCAGTGGGTGGTTCAGATTATGGTTAGTTTCATAATTTTTCCTTCCAATGAATAGACGTATGACATAGTTGATAACTCATTTGTTTTATGTTATTAAGGAATGTCGGCTGCCACATACATGCACGGGGTGGGTTCAACGGGTGGATTCAGTATATTGGTTCAGCGGGTTGCTTCAGTTGATGGGTTTACTTGGTGGGCTCAGCGGGTCGCTACAACTGCAGGTATCAAATTTTCTGAATGTGGGTCGCTACAACTGCAGGTACCAAAAAATATGGTCTTGGCTATGCCAATTTCTGAGGGTCACTATAGGCACTATGAAGTTAAATTTTCTGAATGTTATACTGTAGTGTTTGTTTTGTCTGTGTGACAGTCTTTTGCATAAATTTAAGAGTAAGTTGCAAAAACCGGCCATGTGGTTGAGCTAAAAAACAAACGCGGTCTTACACCTTTGAGTCACAATGCCAATATGGTTTAAGTTATGGTGGCAACATTTCACTTGATGAGTAGTCTGGTTTTATCATTCATTGACGAGGGTCATGATGGCAAGTTACAAAGATTAGTTTAAGCTATTAAATAGTACTTACAACTTAATGTTTATGTTATCATGTTTCCAACTTTAGTGATGATGCATGAATATGAAAATTTTGGCCATTGGTTTAAATGTCTGAAATATAACTTATTTGGTAATTCTACATATTATGTCTCGACCTGGTAACTAAGGTATGACAATGAACTAATTTGACAATTTAATTCATTATGATGATATAGTTTTTGGACCAATTACAGGTGTTTTTTGTGCTCTATTAAACCTATTCAAGTNAGTGTTTGTTTTGTCTGTGTGACAGTCTTTTGCATAAATTTAAGAGTAAGTTGCAAAAACCGGCCATGTGGTTTAGCTAAAAAACAAACGCGGTCTTACACCTTTGAGTCACAATGCCAATCTGGTTTAAGTTATGGTGGCAACATTTCACTTGATGAGTAGTCTGGCTTCATCATTCATTGACGAGGGTCATGATGGCAAGTTACAAAGATTAGTTTAAGCTATTAAATAGTACTTACAACTTAATGTTTGTGTTATCATGTTTCCAACTTTAGTGATGATGCATGAATATGAAAATTTTGGCCATTGGTTTAAATGTCTGAAATATAACTTATTTGGTAATTCTACATATTATGTCTCGACCTGGTAACTAAGGTATGACAATGAACTAATTTGACAATTTAATTCATTATGATGATATAGTTTTTGGACCAATTACAGGTGTTTTTTGTGCTCTATTAAACCTATTCAAGTGGTTTATTCTTTAGTTCCTGTTGAACTGATTGAGAAGGCATTTTAAAGTACTAAAAAATATTATGAAATTCCAATATATCAATATGGTTTATGACTGTCGGCAACCTTATGTTATTGCAGCCAATTATCAAAGAGCAAAAAATGATTTTGGCAGTTTATGTGCTAGCGGCAGTCGAAGATCTTCTATGACTGAAGGCAAGTAAATTCGTTGAATGTTCAATGTTTTAAGCTTATTATTTTACCTTTTAAGTACCTGACTATATTTATATACGTGGTCCTATTGCATATTTACTTTGGTTTCAAATTGGTCAATAATTAAAATCTTACGATGTTGTGTGTTATATGGTATAGGTGGTTACATACCAAGGCTAAAGATCTTGAGCTAAACGGGCATACCGACAACGTCGACCGGTCATTAGGGTGTCGCGATGTATCGTGTGGTTTGACAACGCACTCACTCTCCCGGATTTTGTATTACTCAAGGTACTATCATATCATGCAATATAGTTCCATAACAGATTTACTGGCAGAATGATTGTATCGGTTTCGTAATGTTCTGTTTCGTAGATACTTGATAGAGAATAAACTTAAGTGACTTTCGTAATGTTCTGTTTCGTAGATACTTGATAGAGAATAAACTTAAGTGACTACCAAAGTCCATGTTTAATGCACATTTTGGGCAAGTGGTGAAACTGTAGTGTCTTGAACAAAGTCTCAATATTTTGCTTGAACTTTATCTCAGGTGGTTTTTTAAGACACTGAATTTGGATGACATGGATAAAACCCGACATTGGAGGATCATAGGCTACAATGCGTACACTGGAGATGGGTTACTGGATGGATTTGATTGGTTGGTTCAAGACATTGCTTCACGTGTTTATGTTCTTGATTAGTTGAACCAACATTCACCATCTTTGATACAGATAAAGTTTGTACAACTTTGAAGTTAAGTTTCAATGTAATGAACAATCTGTGGAGGAATCCCTTAATGCAGAAATGGCAAAAGTTTATTATAAACGTCCCATGTTGTGTAATCCATCCAATGCATTCTTTTCGATCTTGTACCCACGGAGCGGTAAAATAATCGCCAACTACGACGCCCCGCCGCAACGCGGCGGACCGGTGCCCGACTCGTTTTTAAACAAAACACATTTTTAATTATGAAGGTATTTAAAAGGCTGGAAACAATGCAGCGGCGTTGGAAGGCAGTAGCGATTGGAGAGCTTCTAAAGATTGGGTTTGTGATCATGCATTTTATCTCTTCTATTTTTTGTCTTTCCAAAGTTCAGGTGCTCAAAGATTCCCCTAAAAATGATTTTAACTTCTTAGTTTATGGAAATTGAGTTTGTTTTGGGTATATAGTTGATTTTTGTATGTGCTCACAGACATACATGTGTACCAGAGACGATGAATAAGATGGTGAAGAATGAGGTACCAAGATGAGGAAGACTCAAGGTTTTTGTGTAAAAAATTTTAGAGATATAAGATTCAAGGTGTGTGTTTGTTGTACATGTACCATAAACAATTTGCAGACCCTAACCCACCACTATCTCCCTCACCTGATCAACCTGAAGACGAAGTAAAATCCATATAATCAGTACAACGAAAACCCCGAGATCAAACAACAACATGGTGGATTGAGATAGAGGCGGTTTGATATGAAGGTTCTGGAAACGCACACTCCGATATAATAATAGGTTGGGTTGTTTGGCATAGGTAGATTGGCTGATATGGACCACAGCCACTGGGCCAAAATAGCCCAACATGTTTTGGCGGGAAACCCGCAAATAAAACGACGTAGTATCTGATGCCGTTTAATATATATTGTTAATCTTCTTTTCCAAATAAACCATATAGTTGCATTAAGTACCTTATTGGGCCAAGCCCATTAACCAAAACCCTACACTCACACCAACTCATCACAATCCTTAAAAAACCAAACACATCTAATACCATCCTAAATCACACCCCGCATCTCACACGTAACTCAACAAACACACACACAAACAAACAATGGCGAACCTCACGATGAAGAACTCAATTCTCTCTGTCCTAACTCTCATGATCGTGATCTCATCGTCAGCCATCGCATCATCCGATTCACCCTTCATCGTAGCTCACAAGAAAGCAACACTTAACAGACTCAAATCTGGCTTTGAAAAAGTCTCCGTCTCCATCGATATTTATAACCAAGGATCTGCGTAAGTATTTTATAAATTTTAGATCTAGTTGATTGGTTTGATTATTTTTGTGTTAGTTAAGGTTTTTATTTTATGGATCTGATTTAGAAATAAATGATCTGTGTGATTAGTATTGTATTTAAAATCTAGATCGATTTGTTTGGTCAACGGTTTAGATTTGTGATCTGTATGCATGTTGTTACGATATCGAGATTTGTATTTTATTGTATGTTTTTTTGGTATGCATTGAGTTTAGTGTTTGGATTGCATTTTGTGCTTGATTAGACCTTGCATATGTAATGATTTGTGCTTGTTAGGTTTGTGTTACTTGACTTTTTAACTTTGAACATGTATACTTGATAGCTCATTACATCGTAAGGTCTAGAAGATTTACTGAGCTTTGGTAGTTGATTTCCATTAAAGTAGTTGCAATAGACTAAAATTTAAATTACGGTGAGTAAAAATGCACCCACTTTGTAAATGATGGGGTTGTATTTGATAATTATACTAGAGGTGGCAATTTGAGACCCATTGGTTAAAATGGGGCTGGTTGGGTAAATATCTAGTAGGGGTAGTTGGGTCTCTGGTAGATATTATAGATGAGTCTAATTGGGTATTTGATAGAAAGTGCAATTATGGAACAATTACTTATCGGGGCTAGACGGTTTAGCGGGTCAAAAAAAATTTATACATTTTTTTTTTTTCACTTTTTTCATCTTTTACTATTTTTTTTTTCAACGCGACCAAAACCCATCTAGACCCATGCTTCTAGAAGACCCATCTAGTCCCGGACCCGTCTAGACCCAAACCAACCTTGACCTGACCCGACACAAACCCATCTAGACATGTGAACCGACCCGACCCATCTATTTTGCCATCTCTAGATATTTACCTATTTAGTAGAAACTAGAAAGCATAACCAATTAGTTGCATATACACATTGCATAAGTTGGATTGTTTAGATGTTGAATCACTAGTGTCAACGTACTTCGTCATGTGCAGTTGTTTTCTTAAAGCGTATACATGGGCGTATCAACCTTGTTCTTGATGTTTTCTAATGGCCTGTATTGAAAGTAAATCTTTTGGGTTTTAATTAAAGGCCACTTTTGGATCTTGTACTTCCATTACATAAGTTTTATGAAAAAATGTGGCATCACCAGTTTATCATTGATGAAAACTAGGTGTTTAGTTAGCCCTGCTAGGAAGTTCTTTTTAATGGGCTGTATTACATGCATTCGTCTTATGCGTGTTTTGTTATGTCAAAGCTCTACTATTATTGATTTTTGGAATAACGTTTTTTCTTTGTAGCAAATGCAAGCTGAATTGTTCTTTGTTTGTTTAGGTTGTATTTGGTTACTTTTTTTGGATTATATAATTTCAATTCCAGTTATGTAGTTGATCATCATTGATATGGAAGTAAATTTGACTATCTAAGAAGCTTCGTTTTAGAGTTTAGGACAAATAAATCTGATTAATAGACCACATATTGACTTTTTTGAATTTTCAAAACCAATTGTATCCGTTAAGTCATAGTTATAATTCTTAGTTAATGGAGTTGAACCGGCTCAATCTTATCACATTTAATTTGCTCTTAACAAGCTATTAATCTTCTGGCTAGATAATAATCCACAATGATAAGCTACACGTAGTTTTTTTTAACAAGGCAATGTTTTCTTTTACTAAGTATATATGAGATGCTGTGAAAGTTTTTGCTTGATCATTCTTAAACCTCAACAATTCTTTGCATGAAACTATATAAAAATTTAATATTTTTCAGTCGTTCATGATAAAATTAACAGTATGGAGTCTAGACTTGAATGTCGTTGCTGAAATAATCACAATTGTAAACTTCATTGATACTAATTAACTAGTGAAGTACTGCCGTTTCAAAACTTTAACTAGTGAAGTACTTACTGTTCATATAACTAACCTATTTTTTGTTCTGCAACTATGACATCAAGCGTTAGGAGTAAGGCTATCAGTTTGGTTACTTCTAATAATTACTAGAACGGTACCCGCGCAATGCGGCGGCGGGTACTGTGTGATTATATTTTGCGTTATTTGGTTACACGTTTAGTTGTCTTCATGCTTTATAAGTAGAGATATTAGAGATGGTTAAGCCAAATAATTTTAGTTTGAACAACCAACCGCTTCCTAACACACTTCCTAACCAACTTTGCTTCCTAACAAATTTTAATTTTGAAATCTTTCCATAGTAAGCAAGAAAAAGTCTGAATTTTAAGCCTTTCTAATTATAGAATAGTCCCAAATACATTATAATGTAGTATAGATAGATATAGATATCAAACTTCCTGTTGCAGAATCTCACAATTTCATCATCTTTTTTATTCAGGACCGCATATGATGTTAGTCTTACTGATGATGGCTGGACTCCTGACACATTCAACCTCATTTCTGGAAACACATCAACCTCTTGGGAAAGACTTGATGTGTATGTATCCCATTCCATCCTGAAATAGTTACTTCAGTAAAAAAATACTTTCTTTTGTTGAGCTAATTCTCGTATCTTTCACTTCTTTCTGCCATCAGTGGTGCTGTTCTATCACACACCTTTGAGTTGGAGTCAAATGTGAAAACCGTCTTTCACAGCAAACCAGCTGTTGTTACATTCCGTGTCCCCACAAAGGCTGCATTACAGGTTGGTATTCTAGAAAATCTGAAAATGACTTACATTGGTATTGCAGGTATTGTATATTTGTACGTGTTTTATTCTTACAGTATTTGACCTTTTTTGTCAGGAGGCATATTCAACCCCACTTTTGCCATTAGAAATCCTATCAGACAAGCCTCGTGAAAGTACTCTTGGTCTCGTAAGTTTTGTATTACTGGTTGAAATAACATAATAAACTTGTTTTAAAAAGGAAAATGATAAAACCTTTATAGATATGTATCGATCTTTTAACTGATAATGCATTGTTGTGTTCTTTTGCATGTATTGTGCTTAATGGATGCCAATCCTTTCAGGCTAAGGTATGAGATACTGTTCTGATCAATGTGTTTCTTTTTCCGATCTATTTAGTAAATCGGATTATACTATATTTGTAGTCGATCTGAAATATGTCTGTTGCAATTATCCATATTTATGTTTTTGTTATCTAAATTTACAGAAGTTGTTGGCTAAGTATGGCTCTTTGGTGTCTGTCATCTCCATTGTGGTTTTGTTCGTGTACCTGGTGGCTACTCCATCAAAGTCTGGTGCTGCAAAGGGAAGCAAGAAGAAACGTTAATGATTAGTTTTCGTAATGTAATTGTAGAGGCACGTGGACCAACCTTCGTGTTTTGACTTGCCTTTTTTGTAAAATGTTTTAATCGGATAGTCTACATTGTAAAAGGCTGCTAGTCTTTTTCGATGTCTGAGAGAGATAAGTATGGAGAAAGGTTGTGATAATAGGTTTTGGCTTTAGATGTCTTGCACTAATATATATCTTGTTTCTAAATCCTTAGCTTTCTATTACCCTTTAAATGTCCATTTTTCTACCAATTTTACTTTACATACTGAAATTATTAACCTACAAAAGTATATCGTTTGGTATGGTATCTTGTTACTGTTTTTTTTTTTTATTTTTATTTTTTTATTTTTATTTTTTATAACTCCGTATTATTATTTTTTTTTTGGGTTTTGTTTTTGGGTCAAAACTCATACGCTCTTTAATTGCTGGTCTGGGGTCTTGGTTTCATTGTCTAGCCGGTCCTAGTTTGATGTTAGAAGCATATTGATTTCTCCAGCCATCGCTTCTAGCATCTGTAACATTACATGATATCTTCATTTTGATGTTTAAACTGAATCTTTTGATCATACCCCAAGTTTTGTGCATAAATCATATTGTACTGGGAATAAGGGCTTTGTCTCAAACTCGTGTTAAGACCAAAAACAATGTCCCTTAGAGGTCAAGTGTAATGGTTACTATTGCTCAACCGGGCAAAAACAACGTCCCTCAGAGGTCAAGTGTAATGGTTACATGTACTTTATTTAACTACGCAATATATGTTGTGACACAACTGAATATAATTCTATCCTATTGCTCGACCGGCAGCGACGAGTCACCCCAAAACTGGTCACCTCACAAAAATTAACTTGTTGGCTGGGGGTGGGAATGATATTATGGTTTGATTCTTTTTTTAGATATTATGTGTAAAATGTGGAATATATATGGATACAAATTTGTACCACAAAAAGTGTGGCATATTCAACCCCACTTTTACCTCTAGAAATCCTATCAGACAAGCCTCGTGAGTCGTGAGAGTACTCTTGGTCTCGTAAGTTTTGTATTACTGTTAGAAACAACATAATAAACTTGTTTTAAAAAAGAAAATGATAAAACCTTTATAGATATGTATGATCTTCTAACTGATAATGCATTGCTGTGTTCTTTTGCATGAATTGTGCTTAATGGATGCCATCCTTTCAGGCTAAGGTATGCGATACTTTTCTGATCAATGTATTTCTTTATATGATCTGTTTATGTTGTGGTTGTGTAACATCCACTTTCTGAATCCTATTTATAGATTGGAGATAGGGCTTCAACTAACAATTGGAATTATGAAATTAAGAACACAATTCGTAATTGGAAGTGAAAATGATTTGTTATTTGATTAATGGAATTGTTTACAGAAAGTAAGAGAAATGAATAATCAAGAATGATTACAATGCAGAGATGGGATTTTATACAAATGAAAAAGGGCGGGAAAAGTGGTTTGGGGTTTGGTTATAACAAGTGCGGGTCACGTGCTATCTAAAATGGGTAATTTTGGTTATTTTGACTTTGCACACGTAACAATCCTTCCTCCTTGAGAAAATCCTTGACCTCAAGGATCTAAGACAAAGTCTGAAAACCTCTTTGTGATGTTTGCTAATGATTCCCAAGTTGCATCATCTTCAGATCAGGGGCGGAGCCGAGAATTTGTTTTTTTTTTTTTTTTGGGGGGGGGGGGTCATAAAAATATAAAGTACGTTAGCAAGTGCAAAAAAAAAAATTAAAAAAAAAATGTAAAACTATGTAAAAATGTTGCAACAAATTTGTTCATTTATATTAGAATTAATATACATTAATGGACAATTGTAGCACAATAATAATTCTCAGGTAATTCTTAAATGGACTAACAAAATACACTATTTTTTAAAGTGAGTCAAAAGTGAATACAAGATACAATTTTAGCATATTGGGCTATATGATATAATACATATGTACAATTATTAAGCCTTTGTGGGTGGGCCATGACCCACCTTTGCACCCATTTAGCTACGCCACTCTTTCAGACCTATTGCTCCATTAACCAAACACTGTTGCTTTGTTGCCTTGTTTCACTATCTTTCTTTCAAGCAGCTTCAAAGGAGTCGCAGCCAACAATAAAAGCATTGGTTCTTAGCTCTCTTCTTAGCATACTCCTTTTCACTTAGTTGCTTTCTAGGTGGATTTGAAACAGTTGCAGGCATCTTGGTGACATATTGAGTGTTTGGTGCAGGCAAAGCTAGAGTAGTAGTGGCCCTATTAGGAGTTATTACATTCCTATTTGCATGCCAATTGTTATTGTTTCTAGGTGTAGGCAAGAGTGGGGTATTTCTTTGCTTTCTAAAAGCCTCATGCAAATTGGCCAAACTAAAAGCATCTACAAGTGATTTTGGCCTAAACATTCTAACATTCAATTCAATATTAGCAGGCAATCCAACAAGAAACATGCTAAAAGTCTGAGCTTCAGTAATATCTACAGCGTGAAGCCAAGGAGAAAAAATAAAAAATAAAATTCATTTTACCCCCTTACCAACGTCTATATGACCGTTGGATTTAAAAAAAAAAAAAAAAAAAAAAAAAAAAAAAATTACAACTTGGACCCCCAACGTTTATAAACGGCTAGTTTGCATTAAAAAAAATTAAAACCTTTTTTCCACCACTATAAATAACCAATTAACACATAACTTTTTTTCACACTTCCACAACTCAAACTCAAATTTATATACTTCCTCTCTAACCCAAAAAAAAAAAAAAAGTTCATTAACAATGATCCGAATCAAAGTGACGAAACACCCAAGTACTGGTCAGATCTAGATGACGAAACTGACTTAGAGTTTATGATGGCCGCGTACGAATATCAGCAACCATTGGAACAAGCAGCAGCTCAACCTCGCTTGTCCCGTAACCCGATCTATCGTGAACGTGAGATTACCGAAGAATGCTTGCTGAATGACTATTTGAATCCCGGTTGTAAGTATCCGCATCGGAATTTTCGAAGAAGATTTCGTATGAGCCAAAGACTATTTCCAGAAATAGTCAAAGGTATTGAATCTTATACTTCCGATCATCTTCCAAGTCATTTTGCATTCTTTGAGCGAGCACCCGATTGTACGGGTCGAATGAGTATAAGTGTTCTTATGAAGTGTACATCTGCCATACGCCAATTGACATACGACACTGCACCCGATGCGTTTGATGAATATTTTCAAATAGGTGAGCATACTTCACGTGATTGTCTTGATAATTTTAACAAGTGCGTTATTGATTTGTTTATGCCAGAGTATTTAAGAAAACCAACATGGGCCGACATTCAAAGTATTTATGAAAGATATGAGGCGTGGCATGGTTTTCCGGGAATGCTTGGTAGCATTGATTGCATACATTGGGAGTGGAAAAATTATCCGGACCAATAATGCTTGAAGCTGTTGCTTTGTAAGATTTATGGATTTGGCATGCATTTTTCGGGGGAGCGGGGGCGAATAACGATATTAATGTTTTAGATAACTCTCTGTTATTCGACGACATTCTTGATGACGTCGCCCCTGTAGCACCATATATGGTAAATGGAACCATGTATGAAAAGGGATATTACTTAGCTGACGGAATTTACCCACAATGGGCAACTTTCGTCAAATCCTTCTCGGCAACAACTGACGATAAACATGGTTATTTTAAAAGGAAACAAGAAAGTGCACGAAAGAATGTCGAACGTGCTTTTGGTGTGTTTCAAGGACGTTGGGGTATAATACAACAACCGGCACGTCAAATGGAAGTTACCAAGACACGTAGAATCATGTATACTAGCATTATTTTGCATAACATGATTTTAAAAGATCAAAAGTTTTTACTACGTGAGTATGGCGAAATGTGGATGGATCCGTCACCACGTATGAGGCAAGAAAGGTGGGTCAAAAGATGTGATGTCCAACGTCGAAAGGCAAAAGAAATACGCGACACAGAAACGCACACTCGACCCCAACTAGACCTTATGGAGCATATTTGGTAGAAACATCTTCAACGACAACAACAACAAGAAGAAGAAGATTCCAAAGACGATGAATAAGTATTTGTAATTCGTATATTTTCAAATTTTGTATGTTTCGTTCTTTTTTTTCTTTTTATTCATATTGTAATGTTTAAGATTTAATGTTATGTGGTTTATTAAATGAAATGTTAGTTTTAGTTTAGAGGTTGAATTTGAAAATAGTTGGTTTTCTGTATTTAAGAAAACCAACATGGGCCGACATTCAAAGTATTTATGAAAGATATGAGGCGTGGCATGGTTTTCCGGGAATGCTTGGTAGCATTGATTGCATACATTGGGAGTGGAAAAATTATCCGAACCAATAATGCTTGAAGCTGTTGCTTTGTAAGATTTATGGATTTGGCATGCATTTTTCGGGGGAGCGGGGGCGAATAACGATATTAATGTTTTAGATAACTCTCTGTTATTCGACGACATTCTTGATGACGTCGCCCCTGTAGCACCATATATGGTAAATGGAACCATGTATGAAAAGGGATATTACTTAGCTGACGGAATTTACCCACAGTGGGCAACTTTCGTCAAATCCTTCTCGGCAACAACTGACGATAAACATGGTTATTTTAAAAGGAAACAAGAAAGTGCACGAAAGAATGTCGAACGTGCTTTTGGTGTGTTTCAAGGACGTTGGGGTATAATACAACAACCGGCACGTCAAATGGAAGTTACCAAGACACGTAGAATCATGTATATTAGCATTATTTTGCATAACATGATTTTAAAAGATCAAAAGTTTTTACTACGTGAGTATGGCGAAATGTGGATGGATCCGTCACCACGTATGAGGCAAGAAAGGTGGGTCAAAAGATGTGATGTCCAACGTCGAAAGGCAAAAGAAATACGCGACACAGAAACGCACACTCGACCCCAACTAGACCTTATGGAGCATATTTGGTAGAAACATCTTCAACGACAACAACAACAAGAAGAAGAAGATTCCAAAGACGATGAATAAGTATTTGTAATTCGTATATTTTCAAATTTTGTATGTTTCGTTCTTTTTTTTCTTTTTATTCATATTGTAATGTTTAAGATTTAATGTTATGTGGTTTATTAAATGAAATGTTAGTTTTAGTTTAGAGGTTGAATTTGAAAATAGTTGGGTTAAGGTTGTGTTATGATAAAAGGGTGTTTTTTTTAGTTAACGTTAAAAAGTTAAAGCTGATGTGACACTGACGTGGCTCTTAGTGAAACTTTAACTCTGAGTGATTACACCTTGTGCTCTTATGGGGTTTTGGACTTTTGGTTTTAAGGAATAAGAATCAAAGTAATATAAACAATTAAGTTTGGTATCCGGGCATTAAAGTTATTAAAATGTCGGTTCATACCGACTTGTAGCCCATGATACATGTGTCAATGTGTCATGTGGTCAGACGCTTCACAACTAAAAGGGTTAATTCTTGATATGGACTAGTAGCCCAATTGTTGAGATTTTTTGGACCGGAATCTTTAAATTTCTCAAATTGCCCTTGGGCTACCTTGGACCTGGGCTACCATAGTTTAAACTTTGACACATGTTCTATTTTGTCATATTATGTCTTGTTATAAATGACATATATGCCCTCTTCTTAAAATTGAGCTACACAATAATAGCATAGCAGTAGTATGGAAGCAGTAGAATCAAAACCTTGAGCTACCCACTTCACCCTGAGCTACCTTGGTATTGGGCTACTCACTTCATCTTCTCCGGCCAACCACCTCCCAACTTCAAACCCAGAATCCGGCGACCCTTCCGGTGACCACCACCACAAACCTCCGGCCACCACCACCACCAATAACATGTCAACTTTTTCAAACAAAAATAAAAATAAAAAAACATTCAAACTTAGTTCAATGGTGGGAGTATATTGACAAAAATAAAAGTAAAACACATTCAAACTGATTCTTAAGTGCTGGATCAAAATACAACTCAATTGCATGCCCTTCAGAAATTACTAGACTATCCGAATACAATATATTGCGATAGCAATCTTAAACTATACAATTCAATTCTTAAAAAAAAAATACTCCGTAACCACAAAGAACATGAAAATTACGCAAGGTCAATTATCCTTATTAACTAAATATCTCCTTCGCTTCTTCCAATCTTCCTTATACATCTTACCAATCTTCGTTCTAGGAATCCCGTAACCACAAAAAACATGAAAATTATTAAGCAATAAACCATCATCTGACAACGCTAACGGTTCAGATCTTCGGCCACCACCACTTATATTTTCAGATCTGCTCATGTGTAGATCCAACTCATCCAAGTAGCTGGAATTTAAGATTCAGATCTGCTCATGTGGTTTGTTTTGGTCAATGGTTCTTGGTTTGTAAATAAAAATGTTTGGTGATCGGAGAAGTCGCCAACGTCGGATCTGAGAAAGGTGATTATTATTTTCCGATGAGCTGGTGTTGTTGGTGAGAGAGGAAAAAAAAGATTCCGGTGAATGAGGTCAATGCATTTTGAAGCTTTTGAACTAAAGAATCAGTTTGAATTATTGTCTTTGCTTGTCACGTAGTCCCTACTCATAAATCTAATATTTTATCTTTGCTTCTAGAAATAGTTATTACAACAGGTGGCGGTGGGTAGTGGTTTTAATGGGGTGGTGGGTGGATTGTATATATATATGTAATAACAAATGAATAATAGGGTATATATGTAATTTACCACAAGACATACTAATGATTAAATTACACATGTCATGATTTAAACAAAGGTAGCCCAGCTCCAAAGTAGCCCATGGGTATTTTGAGAAATTTAAAGATTCCGGTCCAAAAAATATAAACTCCTTGTGCTACTGGTCCATATCAAGAATTTTCCCAAACATAAAATTTCCATTATATTCATGGAACAGCTAAAAAGTTCCCATGCTCCATTGAAGGCCATACACTTATCTAACATATAGTCATTCTTCATGGATAAAAGAAAAGTATTGATCGAACTATTTTTAGGCAACAATATGTGAATGTGATACGCTGACAGGCGATGGAATACCGTTAGATATTTTAGACTTTGTCTGGTTTGAGCTTCGGATTCTTATCTACACCCTGTTTCTTGTCAACTGCTTTCTGTGTTTGTGTTTTCTTCAGTGATTTTCATTAACTGGTCAGCCGTCGCCCATTTATCCCAACTGTCACCGGTCACAACGATAACAAATAATTGATAATCATTTTTGCCACAGATTCTAAATAGTGAACATAGATAAAACTAGCCTAATGGGTTGGATACATTTTTTCGTAAGTAAAAGAGATCGACTCAAATTGAAAAAATACACACACACATACACAAATGTTGCATTCCTATGTTTTTTTAAGCTTCTTACTATTTCTGTTTTCTATTTCCACCAAGAGGCTCACCAACGTATGTACTCTCTGTGTGTTGGGTATGAATCATATAATTCTATAATAGTATATTATCAGGTTTCATATAGAGCCCTAGACTCATTATGGACAAAGTTAATTGTGATGAAAAAAACACTTTTGTAACACCTGGTGCAATATAACTCACAGAGGGGATTAATGGCTAGAAAACACAAGACATTATTGATTATGCAANAACACTAATTCTTCAACTGCTTACCTGAATCTGCCTGTAAGTAGAGAAAATAAGGAATCACAAACATCCTGATAATCATTCTATTTTCATAATTTCCCAACCACTAAGATAACAAATTTAAAACTATCACATATTTACAACATAAGCAAAACAACTACTTATCTACTTCTACTTATTAAAACAAACAATCCAAAAGAAAAAACAAAACTGAACCAAAAGTAAAAATCCTACAAAATCCATTAATAAAAAACTCAACTTTATAATATGTAACTATAAATATAAACAACAGAATAAGAGATAAATTAATTATTGTTTTAAAATTACAAAAAGAGGGAAAAATCAATTGCATCCACGACCAAAAGCAAGTACAACTTTAGAAGGTTTTGCGAAGTAAACATGATTGTTTAACCCACTGAAAGATAATTAGGAGGAAAACGGATCTTCGATCGTTTAAGGAGTAAAAACTTGGTTAAGTGTTGAGACTTATCAACAGGGACGAGACTTTTGTTACTTCCGTGTTTTTTTTTTCAAATTTACATTTTTAGCCCAAAGTTTTGAGAACAGTACACTTTGACCCATGTGTATTTACCTTTTTTTAAACACATGCAAGTTAAAAACGTTTTTTCCACGATTTAAAGACAAATTAGGAAATAATTATGTTAAATTTTGGTTTTTCATTTTTTTCAAAATAAATATATATATATTTTTTTTGCTAAATAAGGTATGATTTGATTTAAAAAGTCCCCAATAGGGGTTTTATTTTATTAGGAAAAAGATTTATTATTTTATTATTATTATTATTATTATTATTATTATTATTATTATTATTATTATTATTATTATTATTATTATTATTATTATTATTATTATTATTATTTGTGTGTGTGTGTGTGTTCGAATAGGTATTATTATCATAATTAATTCTTGTCTAGTTTTTCTGTTTAATAATTCATGATTGTGGATTGATTAGTCAAATGTATTTTCACTACAACTAAAATAGTTAATCCAAACCTAAGGCCTTTGGTTTTGTAAGTTGCCCACCAACCTTGATTGTGAGTTGCCTCGTTGAATGCATTGGTGAGATAGGTGATATATGTGTGAAAAAAATTGTCGCTCTAAAAAAGGAAAAAAAAAAAATCATTAATCCTAATTTAGAAGACAAGTGAAAACTTTGATTATATGACTATATTTTTCTTTTTTGGTTTTCCTATAAGAGTGCTCGGTACAGGGAAGACGAATAACACGTTATTCGTCTAACACGTCAGCGCCACCTCATCTCCTTCCCAATAATACACTAATAACTAAAATACATTCCCCAATTAAAAAAGCCAATAACATTTTGTAGGGCCCACAAAAACACCCTCCAAAAAAAAAATACCCTTTCACTCAAGAAAAAAAGAAAAACACGAATGGTGTATGTGGGTGGAATGATTGAGGTCGGCGAACGCACCATTGTTGTAGGACGAATGGCGGACGAAAAATCGTCTGTACCAAGCTCTCTAATAATACTTAAAGTGGACGTTTAGTTATTTGTAGAAAGCCGAAAATAATTTTGGACAACATGAAATTTTAAATAAACAATTTACTTTTTTTCATACCAAATTATCATTCTTCTGTAAGTATTTCAATATCAAAAGTCTATATATTGGGGGAGTTTATACGAACCCTCTCATAGAGGGTTTCGTAGGACCCTGTGCATTGCGGATTGTAAGGTATGCATCATGGTTTGCACATTCTGACAACCCCCTATTATCTCATCAGTGGGGGTCCTTAATAACATAACCCATCTTCTTTTCTTTGTCATATCATCTTGTCCTCCATATCTGCTTACATGTAATTTGACCGGGCCGTACTCTCAATATCTCATTTCATACAAAGTCAACCATTTGACAAATCTACGTATATTATAATGTGACACGCTGATACATAATATATACTATTTTTGGCTTTCACGGTAACACCCTCAAAATTTTGGTACAGCGGAAGACTTATCAAAGTTTCAGGGTGTTACTTGGATTGGCATACAACACAATTATAAGAATGGAGTGGCATCATCTAAATTAAATAAAGCATTTAAAGTCAAAAGTTAAGGTTTACATTTAGGGTTAATTCTTGATATGGACCAGTAGCCCAATTGTTGAGATTTTTTGGACCGGAATCTTTAAATTTCTCAAATTGCCCTTGGGCTAGCATAGTTTAAACTTTGACACATGTCCTATTTTGTCATATTATGTCTTGTTATAAATGACATATATGCCCTCTTCTTAAAATTGAGCTACACAATAATAGCATAGCAGTAGTATGGAAGCAGTAGAATCAAAACATTGGGCTACCCACTTCACCCTGAGCTACCTTGGTATTGGGCTACTCACTTCATCTTCTCCGGCCAACCACCTCCCAACTTCAAACCCAGAATCCGGTGACCACCACCACAAACCTCCAGCCACCACCACCACCAATAACATGTCAACTTTTTCAAAAAAAAATAAAAATAAAAAACATTCAAACTTAGTTCAGTGGTGGGAGTATATTGACAAAAATAAAAGTAAAACACATTCAAACTGATTCTTAAGTGCTGGATCAAAATACAACTCAATTGCATACCCTTCAGACATTACTAGACTATCCGAATACAATATATTGCGATAGCAATCTCTATACAATTCAATTCTTAAAAAAAAAAAAACGAAAAAAAAAAATACTCCGTAACCACAAAGAACATGAAAATTACGCAAGGTCAATTATCCTTATTAACTAAACATCTCCTTCGCTTCTTCCAATCTTCCTTATACATCTTACCAATCTTCGTTCTAGGAATCCCGTAACCACAAAGAACATGAAAATTATTAAGCAATAAACCATCATCTGACAACGCTAACAGTTCAGATCTTCGGCCACCACCACTTATATTTTCAGATCTGCTCATGTGTAGATCCAACTCATCCAAGTAGCTGGAATTTAAGATTCAGATCTGCTCATGTGGTTTGTTTTGGTCAATGGTTCTTGGTTTGTAAATAAAAATGTTTGGTGATCGGAGAAGTCGCCAACGCCGGATCTGAGAAAGGTGATTATTATTTTCCGGTGAGCTGGTGTTGTTGGTGAGAGAGGAAAAAAAAGATTCCGGTGAATGAGGTCAATGCATTTTGAAGCTTTTGAACTAAAGAATCAGTTTGAATTATTGTCTTTGCTTGTCACGTAGTCCCTACTCATAAATCTAATATTATATCTTTGCTTCTAGAAATAGTTATTACAACAGGTGGCGGTGGGTAGTGGTTTTAATGGGGTGGTGGGTGGATTGTATATATATATGTAATAACAAATGAATAATAGGGTATATATGTAATTTACCACAAGACATACTAATGATTAAATTACACATGTCATGATTTAAACAAAGGTAGCCCAGATCCAAAGTAGCCCATGGGTATTTTGAGAAATTTAAAGATTCCGGTCCAAAAAATATAAACTCCTTGGGCTACTGGTCCATATCAAGAATTTTCCCTTACATTTATTCCCAAAGTACGCAATAAGCTCAAATAAATAAAACGAAAGGTCCCCTAAAGTTTATCAGAGTCTGACTGATCCATTAACCGCGTCACTTGCCAAGCTTCCATCCAAATAAGCATCAATAAAGACATTACTCAGTACCTGGAAAACATGCTAAAAAGGTCAGCTAACGCTGGTGAGTTCATAGGTTTAGACTCAAAATAATACGTAAAAGTGGACCGAAATGCTCATAAGTTTGCTATACTAGACTAAGGCATCAACTAATATCTCAATCTCATATCAATAACCGGCATAAATTCTTATAGGTGCATGCTATAGTAATATCCTACACTTGTAGCATGTTATTATATCCTACATGAGTGCAGATGTAATATAATAACCCTACACATTGTAGCATATATATAATCTATCCTTAGCTAGCTAACATAACAAATAATATCAAGCATTGGAAAATGACGCAGGTCCAACTAAAATAATTTGCATGTTCTCTCACCCCAATTTAATAAACCATTATTAAAGTAAAAGCGAGACTATGAAACTCACTTCAATAAGTCAAAAAATAAATAACACAACAGAAGAAGATACTACGGTAGCTAGAACGTTAAAGCACTGCGGACCCGGCACAAGCTATTATAATAAACTTGTCTTAACGTCTAATTCAAAAGCTTATAAATCTCTATAAGTCAACTATTCCCAAGTATATCCCATTTTGATTCCAAAATCTTCTTATTATATCCGTTTATTAGTGTTTGGTATCATCGTGTGTGCAGTGGTGACACAACATTGACTCAAGTGAACTCACGCCAAAACAAATTACCAAAACATAAACGACTCACGAAACAAGGTCAAGGTCAAATGATTAAGTTTAAAGTTCAATAAGTTATTCCGACGAATTGTCGGGTTCTTATCGAATTCGTCAACTCGATAAGTCTAACAATTCCTCAGTTTTACTTATTAATCCAAAAACTAAATCACAATAATCGATAAGTCATAAGGATAAGTCGTACATTAATAAATTTCCTCCGACATACTTATCGGGCCCTTATTGGGCTCGTCAACCCAATAAGTCCGATAACCATGTGGGCCGGGTATATTAATGTCAACCGATCCGTAACTCGGCATTAATTCAATATAATCATCAATATTTCCTTGAATGGTATTTCTTGATTTGCGTGCCCTTGAAACATTAAATAACTCATACATATTCTATTTTTGTTTCGTTAACCATTTTCTTTTTATTCATAAAAATATTAAATAACATATTACTTGTCATTTAACATTTTCCTTTTAACTTCAAACATTAAGTAACAAATTAATCGTTAGTTAATATTTTTAAGTTATTATTTATTAATATCATTTCTCGTCTTTTACTTTTGTCATTTAAGTTTCCAAATTAAATATATAACGAGTCATCTCATATTTCGAGTCACCATTTCGAGTTTACATAATACTCGGGTCAGATAATTAATAATAATCGTCACATGTTTCATATATATCCATTTTGGCTTGTCGAGACCATGCCGAGACTACAAAGTCTCGATGGTACTCGACTTGGCTCAAATCATCACAATTTTAATTATAAGCCCACAATAAAAATATCCCAAGTCCAATAATATCAATGACGTCTAACGGCCAAATCCTACGGCACGTTAACTAATAATCTCAATCCAAATCCACTCCTCAATCTTAACACCAACAACAATATATCATCATCACCACGGCTTCGAGCCGTGGCGAACCCAACAACCAAATCAAGTTTTAAATTTATATTTAGCCGACTTAACATATAACACACACTAACAAGTAGTGTACCCGATCAATGTAGCTAGTTGGTAAGTAGAGTATCGACCGCTAAGAGTGGAACGTTAACACCTTAAACGTCTATCAATATTTTAATTCTTAAGTTAGTTCTAAAACCTAATCTAACACAAGGGGGTTTTCAGTCTGAGAGACTGGCACGATTGAGTAGATTAATAATAGTAATTAAAACTATAGAGTTGAATAAGCGAATAGCAAACACGTACACAGATAGAAGACAGATACAGATAAGAGGTCAAGTCGATAGTAAAGTAGATTGTCACTTTGTTTTATTGCTAGTTTTATAGGATGAGTACTAAAATATATTCTCTCTCGTTGGTATCTTAGTTACAGGCGAGCAAACTCTTAATGATTAATTATGTCTATATTATTTAACCCTTTAATAGGCTTACATTAACTATAATGCTAGTGAAGTAATTGTGGGAGGCGTATGGCAGCGCAAGCAAGCCATGTCTAAACATAAAGGAATCAAAGCACATGCATAAAGAACCAAATAAACATCAAATAAACCTTAATAGATAGGAAAGCAGATTAAATGTGAGTCGTATGGCTACGACAAGGCACGCAATCCTGATGGATTAAAGAGTACTAAATACAATAAAACAAATCTACTTATTGAATTAAACACTAGCAGGACCTTCTTACTGCTTTGAATCCTTCGTTTGGGTAGTGTCTTGTGTTGCCAATTCGTATGTATTCGTCTCCTTAGAGTTTTGTGTGCATACCGAATTTGGCTATCGAATGGGGTATTTATAGTTTCTGTATGCAGGGTCGATATGGCATATCAACTTAGTTGATACGACGTATCTCGGTAACTTCACGTTGGGTCCAGGATTATAATATTCACGAATATTCGTACACCGCCTTTAGATGTGGCGTATCTTCAATATCTTATCTTTGATTTTTAAAAAGTCTTTTAGGTGTTTTGTTTTCGTTTTAAAGATGTGGTTTGTAATTAAGTGTCACGATCCCTGTTCGTGTTTTCTTTGTCTCTTTCTTTATCTGTATGTATGTGCATCTGTGTGAGGAGATGTATATAAAGTAGAGTCTAACATGTATTTGGAGTTCATTGAATGAAAGATAATTATACATAGGGATTGTAATGGAGCTTATATTCAACTCCCATAGCCGCACTCTTCCTGGTTTCCCCTTTCCACATCTACCCTGTCTCCATTGCTTCGATTTTAGAATCTATTTCATTCCTTTACGTGACAGTCAAAACTACAAAGTGTTACTCTTAAGCTACACAAAATGAAATATAAACACAATCACAAGCTCACAACAGGGAAGCCAGATATTGTATGATGCTATATATAAACGCCTTTTGGTACCTAAAATTATCTCAACCCATATGTGAGAGTGGTTCAGGTTCCTATGTCTATATCATATTTTATTTGTGGGTTTAGTTTGGTTCTGAGGACCGATATGAGAGAAGTCTTTAAACCCCAACACAAGTTCATTTAGTTAATTTTGTTTGAAATTGTAGGACAAAACAAACTTCTTCATGACTTTTCTATTTTCTTAACTTGAACAAGTTCGTATTCATGAGTCTCCACTCACTTCACATTAGTATCATGATTAAATTTTATGGATGTTCATTGAGCATGTGTTTTTGCAATATGAGTTCTATACGTAGGGCCTAGGCCTAGGCCTAGGGATAAATACCGAAGCCGCAAAATTGAGTCAGACCATACCAATTATGTTGGTTAGTGTAGGTATAATTGTCCAGTTTTGTGCTGATTTGAGCTGGTCAATTCTGTTCAGATAGTCCTGTATGAGAGTAACATATGTTAGCAGATAAGAAGAATAATGAATGAATGAACAAATGAAAAAGATTACCTCTTTTGAGATCAAGAGTGTTACCTCTTTCGCCAATTAAATTAAATGGCAAGTCTCGAGAAGGAAAATTACCAAGGCTCAATAAAGATGTAAAAACTGAGGAAACAAGTGGTCTTTATATACGCGTAAGAAAGAGCCGAACTTTAGTTGCTTGATGATGTGGTCTATACTACAATGATAAATGCACGCATCAACTACCATCCCATTTCTTTTATTTATGTTTAAGTCAAAATAATGTCTTGAAAAATACAAAAAGAGTAATTAGTTAGCAAGTTGAGTCGAGTCTTGGCTTAGCAACGCCTCATTATACATGTAATTGACCAAGATAATTGACTTGCCAGTTGACACCAGTAAAATTCCCTTTATCCAACAAATTGTGTTTTTCATACCCTTACACCTAACGTTACAACCCTTTAAAAGATTTTTTTTGATAGTTTATCCTAGGTGCTTACGCTTAAGTGGTGGAGGTTTGATCCATTCCTAAGCCTATGGTAATCTATGTGCTATGACAGGTAGAGAGTGTTATATTTTCCCTTTTCCATATGTGTTACATAACTTTATACACCCAAGAGATGTGAGAATTCAAAAATTTATTGTGAGGTGCTAGTATATAATTTTCGTGCTTATTTTGACTAACGTGGAACAATTGTGTGTTATAATTACATTTATATTAATGTTAAATGACCCCTAACTTGTAGATTGATTAGAATAAAAGCTCATTTGCTTGAGGACAAGCAAATCCCAAGTGTATGGATATTTGATTTGGGTTTATTTGATACCTTTTTAAGGGGTCATTTAAGCCCAAAATCGTGATTATATGATCAAATATTGCCTCAAATTGCTTCTTTTTGTGTTTTAGGTACTTGGGACGAGAAATATGGAAATCAGCATTTTTTGGACGTGTTTGGACGAAAAAGTGAAGAAAACAACAAAGTCGCGAAAGACCGTCAGAATGGAAGGCTGACGGCGTCACGTTCTACTTTGTGACACCGTCACTTGCTAATTTGGAGCTGGAAGATTTTACACACGTTGCTTCAGAAAACTTTGAAGAATTATAACCTGACGGCGTCAGGTGTATTTTGGAGTAAGGAGTCATGTTTTAAGATTACTAGAGACGGCTCAGAGAGTTTATAAAGGATGGCATCAGACTAAAGCTGACGGCGTCAGACTAAAGCTGACGGCATCAGACTAAAGCTGACGGCGTCAGAGTATAAGACATGACGGCTTCAGAGCGTTGCACAAGACGAAACTCTAAACACGGTGGGCTGACGACGTCAGAACCCATAAGCTGACGCCGTCAGCATTGTAAATCTATATATAGTTTTGTTTTATTTTCATTAAGTGTGGCATCTTGTGGTACAAAACCCTAAACGAATTCCAGAGTTATTGTAAGGCTTTTTCAGCCTTTTTCATCCATGTTCTATTGAAGATAAGTTATCCTTTTAATCATTCAATATGTCTATTTATTGTTTGATTATTTGTTTATCTTTTCTTTACTTTAACATGCTAGCTTAAGTTTATTTGTGTTTGCTTAGATCTAATGAAACCTAGTAATTGATTATTGATTTGTTGTCTATTGTTTAGTTGATTGCTTTACAATAGGCTAAGAAAACTAGCTGACCTCTTTTATGTAACTAGCTTGAGCGTCTTAGAAATTGTAACCTTAGCGTGCACTATTGGTTTTTCTCGTTGTATTTATTGCATGAATTGATGTTTATGATCCTATAATTCTTAATAGGCTTTAAGGTTTTTAGGTGAAACTAATATTCATAGAGTTAGGGAAGGTAGCATACCCCCGCGACCGGTATTAAGGAATAAAACGCTTCAACTAAAACAAGGACGTGACAATTCAACAAATCAGTAAAAGATAACTAGGGAGTAGTGAAATCTAGGTAAGCATGTTTGTCTCACCATAAGAAGTTCACTACTTTACTTTTCTTGTTATTTTAATTTTAGTTTTATAAAAGTAGTTTTTGGGTTAGTTGGATAGCAACTAATTCCGCCCTTCCCTTCAAAACCGAGATTTTAATTGCTTTCTAAAAAATATAAAAACACAAAAAGAATCATCCCTCACTTTTAGACTTATCTCGATATACACTTCAACCTAACAACACTATTCCCCTATAGAACGATCAATCCCACAGATTTACCTATACTACACTACAACGATCAGGTACACTGCCTGGAGGATTGCAAAACTTCTTGAGATCCCTCGAGAAGTAAAACTCCTTGTGAGGTTGCGATATCTCGCATCAGGTATAAAAACAAAAGGGATGACCATTTTGATAACTACAAACGAGTTGGTATCATTTTACTTGGGTTTGTTGTCGAGTCGTGGTTAAGCCGTGAGCCTAGCTCACGGCCATGGCTTGTTGAGTTCATGTTTGAGTCGAGTTGAGTGTTGTCAAGTCGTGGGAAGTTGTTTTTATGCTTATGGTTATGATGGATTGGTCATAATTTTTCTTTGTTATTTTTATGATTGATGTGGTCAAGTTTAGGGTTAGGGTTTGGATTAGAGTTAGGTTTTGAGGCTTGTGGTTGTGTTGGAAAGTTAGCCGAGAGACCCCAAGGGTCCATTGGGTTTGACAGCTGAGACAAAGGGTTCCTTTTTGACTCGACCACGAACCATTTACTAACACCATGTTGTGGTTCCTTTTTGACGCACACGCCACATAACAACCAAAAAATCCTAACCGAAATGAAATCAGAACACAATTAAACCGCAACAATATATCAAATATATTCCAATTCAAAACAAGACAATAAGCAAATTCCGCATAACCTGTAACCCGATACGGTCACGACCCGTACCCTATACGGGTTTGAAACCAAACTGAGGCTAATCAAACAATAACCACAACAATAACCCGAAATAAGCAAACAGACACCCCTTAGATCACATTACCATGCGAAATAGGTTTCGAAAATATGTTTTAAGTCATGTTTTATCAACGAAATCATTTGTGTCATATTTATACACGGTTTGTAAATCAAAGGAAATAAAAATAAACTTTAGTGCTTCGACATACCAACAAAAAAAGGAGAGTAGGGAGAGACCACGGCGGTGGTGATGATGATGGTGGCGGTGGCGGCTCACGGACACAACAAACCCAAAACAAAAACTATAACGCGAGCTTTGGCTATAATTGATGAGACGAAAAGTATTACACTTTTAGGGGGTCATTTAAGCCCTAATTCGTATAAATGTGATCAAATATTGCCCTAAATCGTTCCTTTTGTCATTTTAGGTACTTTTGAGAAGAATTCTGGAAAACATGCATATTTGGACGTTTTTGGAGCATAAAAGTGAAGAAAACGACAAAGTCTCAAAAGTTGAACATTTACAACCTGACGGCGTCAGAAGTCACAAGGTGACGCCGTCAGAAAGCCTTGACAAAAGAGTGGAAATCAATTTTCAAATGACGGGCCAGAGGATTTAACACCTGACGCCGTCAGGTGTTGGGAAAAGTAGGCCGTCAGGAGTAAAGTTAAAGAGTGACGGCCCAGAAGGTTTTATAAGGTGACGGCGTCAGAAGTGGATCTAGGCCATCCGAGATACCTAATGGCGGCGAGCTGACGGCGTCAGCCTTTATAACCTGACGCCGTCAGAGTGTAAAATCTATATATAGTTTTCTAATTTTCATTCATTAGTGTGGAACTTTGTGGAGAACTTTTAGGGCAAACCCTAAAGACGAATTTCCTGTACTTTTTAGGGTTTCCAACCCTTGGAACCCTCATGCTTAATTGAAGATAAGTCTTCACTTTAATTCAATCAATATGTCTATGTTTTGGTTGATTATCTATCTTTCTTGTCTTTTAATTAACATGTGTAGCTAAATTCTTCTAGTGTTTGCTTAGATCTAATGAAACCTAACTATTAATTATTGGTTGATTGGTGTGTGTTGTTGTTTGTTGGGATGATTGTTCCATCAATGTTAGGCTCAAGAAAACTGGCCAACCTCCTTTATGGTAACGTGCTTGAACGTCTTGGGAAACATGTAGCCAAGGCATACTAGGCTATTAAGGTAGTATTTAACGCATGAGCCACT
>LBNU01012627.1:17622-29179 GCA_014162995.1 Artemisia annua | reverse complement strand
AGGATTCATTTTGAAATGCTCAAATTCATCATATAATTGAGATTCACGGTCTTCTATGGTCAGCTCTGAGCCAGACAGAAGCATTTTGACATTGTCCCACACCGCTTTGGCATCAGTGTTGAAGTTGATTAGCTTGTACACATCTTTGGGTAACCCTTGGATTACTATGTTGGAGGCACGAATGTCAGCATCATAGCGCTTCTTTTCAACATCAGTGAGATCATTGTAAGTGCGTGGTCTATCAATTCCCTGAACAACAGAGCCATCCTCAGCCGTGGAGATAGCATCTCTGGTTGTACCCATCAGCATAGGACCTTCATCGATAGATCGTAGAATGTTCTCACCATTTTCTTAGGACCTTCATCGATAGATCGTAGAATGTTCTCACCATTTTCTTTACCCAAGCAGTACAATCAGATTCTTTGTGACCATGATTCATAATCTGTCCTGTCTAGCATCGGAGGTCGGGTGTCGGACCCAGCAGCTTGAATGTCATCTGATACTGTCGACATCTAAAAGTCTTCAAACGGGATTTTACAGCTTTAGTGACTTAAACCGAGAAATGATTCTTTCTAGGGATTTTACTAAAGTCAACAAAAGAAACCGGAAGATATATTCAGCGGATTAAACTAATAGAGAGATACCAGATGAGTCACAGTTTGCATCAAGTGTTAAGTTGTGACAAGTCAAGTTGCAATATATCCAATTGAGATTAGTCAAGTCGTAAGGATTAACTCACAACGTCAGATCACAATTAGATCAATTGAAACGACTAAGGTTACAACAATTCACGAATTGCAAAATGATTACCCAATCACATGAATCTCATCACTTAGTAAATTGCCAAATAATTTGAGAAAGTCGCAACAATATGCACAAATCGCAGTAGGAGTTAAACGCAAGGTGAGCAAATCGCAGTGGAAGGTAACCGCAAGGTAGGTAACCACAGAGAAAGGTAATCACAAGGTGAGTTAACCGCAAGGAGCAACTAACCGTAGAATACACAAACCACAAGATGGGTTACACGCAAGTCACTAACCACAGCAAGTAGCAAACCGCAGAAACTAAAACGCAGACCACTAAACCACAGAAGCTAAACGCAGTCAGCTAGCCACAGATACCAACCGCAGACCACCTAACCGCAGGAGCTAGTCGCAGTTGACAATAGTCCAAAACTGTCACTTTCCTTGCGATTTGTTTGTATTCCCAAAATAGTACTCGCAGACAAACTAACCACAGAGATCAGGAGCTAACCGCAGATAAGCAATGAAACAGTGGAGCTAATCGCAACAAGGAATATCAACCTAAACTCAATCTAAACTTCAAATAGGCTTATGATATAGTATAACCAACTGAAACACAATGTTGTACTAACACCAAGGATCATAAAAGTACATCTCTAACACATCTAATAACACAAGAAAGATCAATCTAAGATATTTTCAATAGAACTCTTCTAACTCACAAAAAAACTACACAAAACCACACCAAATCCGATTCTACAAGGCCCTAAGATGAAACCTTGGCTCTTGATACCAATTGTAGGATAATAATCAAGTCACAAACATGAAGTACTAGTGGTGGTGTTGGCGTATGGAATAAGGAGTAGAAGAGAAAGAAAGAAATATTGGAACCTTGAGAGAAAACTATGAATATTAGATTAAGTGAATGAAGGTCCAACCCTCTCCACATGTGGAGAGGGGTATTTATACTAAGCTACAAAGAAACATAAAAACGCCCACACCCGGGCTATGGATCAGGCATACAGTGGGTAAAGACCCGTCCTTCTTCCACGATGTTACTTAGACTAAACTAATATCTAACTAACTAATAAACTAACTACGAGCTAACTTAAATGCTATTACATCAATTAGGTGACCGAGTCTTTTATAGGAATCTTTGTATTCCTAACAGGTATCATTGAACCGTTGCAACCCTTCGCTAATTTCTACAGGTTCCTAACTAAAATAACTAACATAACCGAATAGCGGTTATAGAGTTTCTAATGAACACATTCGGTCCTTCAAGTTTTCCTTCAAATCCATGTCGAGATTATACTTTGGTTCACACATTTGATCTTGATCATGCATTGCTTGTATCTCTAAGATCAAATTGTCGTTGTTGTTGACAGTGTTAGCAACGGGAGGTGTTTTTGTAGCCACGTTATTTTCAGCATTTAGTTGTAACACTTGACGACGTGTTCTTTTAAAAACTGGCTCTACTAGGAACCCGCACATTTTAGGAGCCCTAATATTTCTTTTTGGTCTTATATTTAATTCCATTTCTGGGTTCGTTGTCTTTCTTTTGACTGTTCTTGTTCTCAGCTTCAATTTGTTAAAAACCTGCAAAAGATATATATTTAACATCAAATGCATTTATTAGTAACAGCGAAACTCGAGTTATTTGATATAATCATAAACTAATTAAGTATGATCCATACACATACCGATTACTTGACCTTAAAGTTTTTAACTGAAATATTCAGATAATTAGTTCTAGATGCACATCTGCTGTAGTAATTATTTTGTGTTGTTCTTGTTGTACTCTATGCCAATTTGTTAACAACACTTGATCTAGACTCACCTTCTAATTGAATAAGCATTTTTTTATTACCAATTCATTCAAATTCATAAAGATCATATCATGACTCACACGCATCACAACATCAGTTAACAACTACAGAAAAAAGAAAATTATCATCGCGTCAATCAACTTTCTAGAAACACCAAGTAAATTGTTGCCTCAACTGTGTAAAATCATCTAAACACAAAAAAAGTGCATAATATGACACAAATCCAAGAACAATCAAATGCTAAAGCCACTTGATCCACTTAAACATCATCCACCTATGAACCAAACACTAAAAAAAATAAAGGGGCAATTTTGTTTTTGCCCCGACAAGATCCCCTTGCTTAAAGCCTAGCCCCAACTTTTTTAACATTGTGTATTTGCCCGAATGCGAAATATGCAACTTAAACGACTTGTATTAACAAACTACATGTTGACACGTGTCCTCGTACCAAGTACACTTCCGTAAGTGTGTGTAAGGCAGAAGTATGTTTGTGTAAGCGTACCTTTTTATGCAACATGTACCATTTACGTGTTTACTGTTATGCAAATTGTACTTTTTTTAAAAAAAAATCAAACTTGGAAAATTAAAATATTCATTATTTTGTTATGCTACTTGTACAAATTTTTATGATTTGATGTTTGCAATAGTATGTGTACCATTCATGCGAATTGTACAATTATATTTGATTTGATGTATGTAATAGTATAGGTACTTGTTTATGCGAAGTGTACTATTTTTTTTAGAATTTGAAATTGTACTTGATTATGCGAATTGTACAATATTTTTTTAGCACATTTAATGAGATACTTGTACAATTTTAATTGATTTGATGTTATGTTATGCAACTTGTACAATTGTTTTTTAAAATTTATTAGCACATTTAATTGAGTAAAATAGTTATGCGAAATGTACATGTTATATTAATTTTTAAAAAAATACCATTTCAATCCATCCCCAATTCAACCATTTTTAGAAAATCATAACCCTAATTTCATAACCTTCACTTGGAGATCCAACTGAATAACCGAAAACAATCAAATACGAACACAATCAAAACGAAATCCAAATCACAAGCAAACACACATTGCATTTATTTTTTGTTATTATTATTTTTTTTCTAGTTTTTTTTATGTGTTTTGTCTAGTGTAGTAGCAGTTCCAATTATGTCAAATACAGCCGATAAATTTGATGCTAAAGTGAGTGTGAGGTCTAAGATGCATTATCTAGTGAAGATTAAAGCTAAGTTGGCAGCACACCCAAACCGTAACATTATGTTTCGGAATAGTGTCTTTGGGCCATGGATAGATA
The DNA here is from genome assembly GCA_014162995.1 of Artemisia annua. NCBI lineage: Eukaryota > Viridiplantae > Streptophyta > Magnoliopsida > Asterales > Asteraceae > Artemisia > Artemisia annua. Next base: position 25,299 of record LBNU01012627.1, on the reverse strand, counting down.
CTCCCCACAACCCTAATGATAATCATTTGTTGAATTATGTTCTTCAACACCGAGTTTTTGTCCCAGAAGTAAGAAGTGAATGCCCTGATTTAATTTACAAAATAGGTAATCAGGAATTTCATTTTGGTCGTCGTGAGTTTTGTTTAATTACTGGATTTAGATGTGGTTATCTCCCTCCAGAAGATTGTAGGCAAAACCTTTTTTCTTACCGTGTCTTCCCGGAAAAAAAATCCCAAAAAACAAAGAGTGAAAAGGCCAAGGAGCTTTGGGCTGTTATTATGGATGAAAAGAGGTGGGTTGCATTGGATGATGAAGATGCAGTTCGAGTTTGTCTATTGGCTGTGTGTGAGCTTATGTTGATGGGCCGCGAAGAGTTTTTAAACGTGCCTCCTCATTTACTGACACTAGCTAAAGATTTTTTTTTCTTGGAATGCATACCCATGGGGAGAATACATGTGGAAATATTTTTACCAAAGAACAGTTAATGTGGTTCCTAAGCATGCCGATATGCATTTGAAGCTACAGAAGGAAAAATCTAAGAAATAGGCCACATATAATCTAAATGGTTTTGTTTGGGCCCTAAAGGTAAGTTGTGTAGGAAGACATCTAATTGTTTGTGTTGTGAAAATTTGTTATACTATTATTAAATAATTTGCATATGTTTTACTAATAAGTTTGTTTAATTTTGATTGCAACAACTAGATATGGATTCTTGAAACATTCCCTAACAGCAACAACCGGTGGTTGAAAGACCCTAATGTCATTCCGCGTGGCCTAGCTTGGTCGAACTTTAGAAGATTTGAAAAACCAGATTATGATCGATTATTTGTGCAGGTAATCATGGCCCCATATTTTTTTTGTTAATGTATCAAACTTGGTGTTCTACAATTACTTAATGGTTTATCTACAATTGATTAACAGGATCCAAATCCTATCATTGACCTTGTTCCAACTGATAAAGAGATGCAGCAGCCATCGTTTATCCGAAGTATGGCTTTTTTAAGAGGTGAGGATGTTCCTTTCATTCAAGCTGTTCGACCAAATGGTGTTGTTCAAGAAATACAAGGTGCACCTTCCATAGTAGGTGAGGTGGATCAGTCGTTAAATAAAGATGTTTTAAAGGATGTGTCTCCCAAAGAAAATTGTATTGAAAAAGAGGGTGTTGAAGATGTAAATGTACAAGACGTTGGGGTCCAACATGATGTTGTACAAGAAGCCTATCAGCAGCTGTTTGGTGATTCTGCTGAAAAGAATATTGTTCCTGAATCACGTAAGCTAATGGATGCGTTTGAAGCACTTTGTACAAAATTTTTTGACGTGCAACCGGAACTTATTCCTAAGGTAGATAAATTAAGAAAAATATTTTGCGCTTCTTTACGACTACCGGTTCCGCCTATTACAGTTAAAGAAAAGGAATGCAATGGTAAAAAACTTGAAGAAGTTAACGTACATCAGAATAATGTTATTTCACAAACCAGTAATGGAGTGGTTGGCGTAGACGATGAAATAACTTGTGATGCAGATACACAGCCCTCCACTCTTAACTTTCTGCTTGATGCGTTGGCTTATGCGAACGACCCACCTTCAATGCCTGTTTTTGATTGCCAGGGACCTGATAAAGTAAGTTAATGTTGTTAGTTTATATCTATTTGTCAGGATACGCATTAACATTAATGATATTTCTTATAGGCCAATGAGGTTAGTGGCGAAAAAACGGATTTTGTGTCAGAAGAGGCAAAGTATTGTTATGAAACAGACCCAGCTTCTGTCGCTGTTGTTGATTGCCAGATACCTGATAATGTAAGATCATATTGATAATTATCTTGCAATCTTTATTTATGATGCTGTGTATTTACGTGCACTTATATCTCTTATAGGGGAATCATGATACGGGTGATTACATGGATGTTGAGAAACAACTGCTGAAATATTCGTTGGAAAATATGTCCGCCAGCTTTGAGGAAGATAATATTTCTACTACCGATCCATCGGTTACAGCACATGAGGAAGAGCGGAAGCCGAATATGTGTGCCAAGACTGATATGTCAGCAGCCAAGACACGAGTTAACCAAACTATGGACTGCGCTACATCTTTAGAGGCCAATACTAGCGAGTTGATTGGATTTATCCAAAAAACGAATGATCTGGATAAGTTCATAGGAGAATTAACTAACAATGAAATGATGAAGCAATTGATAGCATCGCCACCGCCAAATGGTTTTAAAGAGAATGTCTATGGCTGTAAGCGAAGGCGTCGGAAACCAGGTCCTGCCTGCGTAACACCATATCTAAAGCAATCAGACACAACTCCACTGCCTAGGAAAAGGGCTAAGCGAGTCACAAATGTGAATAAGCCTTTGGAAGCAGTTCAATTCCCAACGAATGATCGCAGCGATTATCAAAGAAATATAACTACGGATGATATTGATTGGCAAAAACTACCTGTCGAACCTTTTAGAGAGGTACAAGAGGTTGCAATAACGTGTGATACTTTATTAATTTTTAAAGAAAAAGAATTATTTAATGTGTGTCATGTTTTATTTCAGGATCTTAAACGTCAAAAAAATGCAACCCAAGTAAAGTCACCGTGCCTGGGTATTTGAAATTCTTCTTAAAACATGGTCAAAATGAAGAGGCTAATAAAATGTACAAGTTTCCCTGGTGTGGCTGTGATATAGTTGTTAACGATGATTTCTGGCTTGCACTATTGGGATTAGACAGGAAAAACGATTGGTTGACAGACATGGTAAGTTACTTGTTTATATTCAAGCACTAAAAACTTGAAAGCGTCTTTTTCCTGCATGCCATTATAGTTAAAAAAATATGACTCATTCTAAGCTTGTTTCTGCATCGCTATATTTACTTGCATATTAGATTTGCAATTGGGATGTACTCTCGTATGCAAATTCCTATCTGATGCCTCTGACAATGAATGGTTAACGTTGGTAAACCCGCATCATTATTAGTACGTAGCAGTCTATCCATATTTGTTTCCGTGTAATGTCATTCTACTGCTAATGTTTTCTATACTACCGCTAGAGTATATGTTGTACTTCTAGATGAATTCTACTGCTGGATTAGAAAATTTTTATTTTTACCACTTCTAGTTTATTTGATACTACTGCTAGTAATTTTTGTGTGTTGCTTACCACTGATACTACTCCTAATTTTTGATACTACTTCTAGTTTATTTGCTACTACTTCTAGTTTACTTCATACCAAATTTTTTTTACCACTTCTAATTTATTTGATACTACTCCTAATTTATTTATTTATTTATTTATTTATTTATTTTAATTAATTCACATGTAATGTTTTGTTATTTATTAATTTTTATTTTTTTACAACAGCATATGGAAATATGGGTAGACGTCATGTGGCTATTTAGACCACCCGCTCAGATTGGTCGGTTTTAGGCTCTTTTTTTGCTTCTACCCTGATCGACGGTGGCATGCCTCTAAGTTATGCAAGTAGCAAAAGATACCATGTGCCATTGACTAGTGTAGAAAAGGCGTGTGTATCAAATAATATGTTGTTTTGTGTATTCTATAAATAATAATTCATTGTTGTCTGTATATATTGTTATATTTCCCTCTAAATGAGCCACAAACTCACTGGGCGCTTGCCGAGTTGCAAATTAGTACAGGGACTGTGACACTGTGATTCGCTGGCCCCGCGTAAGAGACAAAAGAATTTGCCAATACAAGAAAACAGAAAGTGGTGGTCAAGTATGCGGGAAAAGTTGTCCCGTCAACTTCCTTTATTCCTGAATGAGATTGGAGTTTTACAAAGCAAGGGGGGATAGCTGTCAGGTCGTATGAAATTACATTCAAATTTTCAGAATGTGTTCCGTGTCAAGCAGGTGTGTATGGGGATTGTGGTATTTGGGTTTGTCTATTGTTACACAGGTTGACGAACAACATATCACTCATCTTTTGTGACCCACTCCAAGTTGCCCTTGCTTACCGTGAACGTATGGTTGCATACTTCTAGAAACACAAGGTTCTTTACATACATCACGATCCGGAAGTTGAAGATGATGCAGTGTATATGCAGTAATTGTTGGTGGTTGTCCATGGATGTTGTAACCAAAACCTATTTTATTATTTTATCTTTTTTTATGTTATATTCTGTAAACTTTTGAAATCCGTTGTGCTACTTTGAACATAATATGTCTAATAGTGTAAATCATGTTAATCATATCATTCTCACAAACTTATGATACGAGACATATGGAACTAAAAAAGCTTTATATAATTTTTCAAATTATGTATAATGAATTTTTTTTTCAAAATTTTTAACACAGTATATATGTATATATATANAGATTGGTATGTCATATTCCATATGAAGTATATGTGTTTGCTGGTACAGTTAAATAAACAAACAACGTACGTGTTCATCTATTGCTGCATTAAAAAATAAAAAAAAACAAACATTGATAGTCAATGTAACACAAATGTTAGACATTTAGCCCATATAGTTGCGCCTGCATGCTAGTCTTTGTCTCCCCGTGGTTGTTTCGGCCACACATGTTGCGCCCTTTTCTGGCTCGCTTCATCATCTAGTGTCATCAGTAACCCTTTTTCACCTTTACCTTCATCGTCTGCCATTTCCATTAGATTCTCTGAGTATAACGCGCCACCCTGATTTAACCCACTCACATTCTCAGGACCTGTATCCCTATTGAAAACCTTAATTATATTTCTTATAGTGATGTTAAGGTAATGCAAAGACTGTTTTGGAGTAAAGACTGAAACATTTGCAAGTATCAAGGCTGCTCCTTTGGTAAAATGGTTCCTTCGATACCCCGTGCCTTCATTAAAAACTTTGTGGTGTACTGAACCAGTAACTGAACCCGTAGGATCTTTTAGTGTAACTGTTAGATCTCCAAGTGCATTTGGAGCTTCAGGATTAAGTATTGCAACAACTTGTTCGAGTTCACCTTTCTTCATAAACTTACTAATGTTTCCCAAACATCCAGATACAATCCCCCCATTTTTATGAACAAAATCAACGGCACTAACCCATGGCCCACTGGTAAAACACTCATCGTCAGCCAAAATACATGTTGTTATTCTACTTCTGGTGTTTTGGATACTACTTCTGGATTTATTATTTTTTTTTGTGTCGCATATTTCCAGTTGTAAGTTTACTTAAGTTTTTGGTTGAACAAAATACTAGTTGTTATTCTACTTCTGGTGTTTTGGATACTACTTCTGGATTTTTTTTTCTTTTTTTTTTGTGTGGCATATTTCCAGTTGTAAGTTTACATAAGTTTTTGGTTGAACAAAATACTACTTGTTATTATACTTCTGGTGTTTTGGATACTACTTCTGGATTATTTTTTTTTATTTTTTGTGTGTGACACATTCCTAGTTGTACGTGTATGTATGTTTTTTGGTGAACAAGATTGTAGTTGTTATTCTACTTCCTTGGATTGGATACTACTTCTAGAGTAAATATCATTATATATTAAGTGCATTTTGTTCAATAGTTTTGGTAAACAACGGGGTATTGTTTTGTTAATCTTTTGGTGTGAGGGGTTCATTTTATAAATATAATTAAAAAATAATTTGTGTTTTGTATAACCCTTTTAGGTGGCGGTGTAACCCTGCAGTTTTGCAAAATGTACAACCCTTTTGTTATGCAACTTGTACTAAAGTTACTTTTTTCTACTTGCTTGCTTTACGTGCTTTATTTATACCCACTGAAAATGAGTAAACCAACAACCTGAGCAAATAGTTGTATTTTATTTTTCTTAATAACTCCTCCACAACTAACTTCTTAATGCAAAATGTACAACCCTTTTGTTATGCAACTTGTACTAAAGTTACTTTTTTCTACTTGCTTGCTTTACGTGCTTTATTTATACCCACTGAAAATGAGTAAACCAACAACCTGAGCAAATAGTTGTATTTTATTTTTCTTAATAACTCCTCCACAACTAACTTCTTAATGCAAAATGTACAACCCTTTTGTTATGCAACTTGTACTAAAGTTACTTTTTTCTACTTGCTTGCTTTACGTGCTTTATTTATACCCACTGAAAATGAGTAAACCAACAACCTGAGCAAATAGTTGTATTTTATTTTTGTTAATAACTCCTCCACAACTAACTTCTTAAATGGCATCCACCCCAAATATTGATGAGCTCAAAGAAGCATGTAGATCAGAAGATCTAGGCGAAGCTTTGAAGTTTTTGTTCAAAAGCGAAATTTCTGAAGAAGAGGGTTTTCTTATGCGTATTGGTGATGAGTGCAACCAACTAAGAGCCAAGATTGAAAAGCGTGAACAGAGCATAAGGGAAGCTATGTCTTTTGATCCAGAAAATGGGATTGCAAAATCCGGACTGGATTGCTTGCTTCACACTCAGGAAATGGAGAAGCAGAGGGTTCAGTTGCTATATACAATCCTGGATGAAGCCCGTGAAGGTATAACTAAGAAAGAGCGACATGTAAACTGTATTGAGGTTGCACAAGAAGGTAGGTGTGGAAAACTAGAAGGGGGGGGGGGTTGAATAGTTTTACATCTTTTTAATTTGTTCAAAGTTCATTTGAAAAACCTTCAATTAGAGTTTAGTATGAAAACAACATATAGTCAATATGATCAATTATAAGAAAGAGCGACATGTAAACTGTATTGAGGTTGCACAAGAAGGTAGGTGTGGAAAACTAGAAGGGTGTAACACCCCCAACTCAAATATGGCAGCTATCGTGCTGGCACATTTATAGTAAACGACAACAACTCGGGACGTTTGAAATGTGACCAAAACATATCATTCGATTTACAAACCGTTTAGAGTACAAGTACTCTTTAGTCAAAGTTGCAGCGGAAAAGTAAATAGAGTTTGCAGCGGAAAAATAAACAAAGTATAGCAGCGGAAATGTATAAGACACAAAAGGTTTTACGAATGACGCCCCCTTGTCGTATACAAAATAATTTTGACCAAAAAAAAAATATTTTTAAATGTTACAAGAGTTGTGAAAACATAATGTGATTAGTTTTATTAAGTTTTTATACCTTTAATCAACAATGTTTTTAAGAAAATTTTTAAAAATGGGTTGTTTGAAATTTCTCAAAAATTTTCGACAAGGAGGTTAGTGATTATTAGTTTTAGGTGTAAATAATGTGTCCTAATCCTAAGGGAAGCATTTAGTTATGTTATTCTTAATCCTAATTCAAAAGAAAAGCAATTTTGAAAAATTATGAATAATATGCATAATCATGAATGTGACTCAATTAGATGAAATTAGACCAAATGTGTTATGAAAAACTTACAAAATAAGTTGTTTATCAAGTTGGTAAAGAAAGCCCTTTGCGAAATGATCTTGAATTGATGATTTGGAAGTTGATTTTTGAGTGGTTTTGGGTTTTGGTTCGTATGCAGCAGCAGCAAGGAGAAGAGGGAAGAACAAATGGGGTGTTTGGCAAAAGAAAAAAAAGGAAAAACGTTTTTGGAAGTATCAGATGGCCGGTCACCTTAAACATTAAGGTGACCGCCCTTCTTAGTAGGCCGGTACCCTTAATTTTAAGGGTACCGCCCCTCCCAAACACGTTTTTGACGATTTTTGTGGCATTGTTTCTCAAAAGAAATGATTAAGAAAGTATATATAATTATATTAGATTTATATTTAATCGAAAATACGTTGAAAGGTTTACGCACGAGTGGAATTG